>JAGDQP010049762.1:0-14416 GCA_022664845.1 Lepisma saccharinum | reverse complement strand
CTTGAAGCCTGGCGAAACCGTTAATGCACAACGCTATCGCCAACAAATCATTAATTTAAATCACTCATTGATCGAAAGACGACCGGAATGGGCCCGAAGATATGGCAAAGTGATTGTGTTACACGACAATGCGCCGTCTCACACAGCATAACCAGTGAAAGACACCTTGAAATCGCTTGGATGGAACATCCTTCCGCACCCGCCGTACTCCCCAGACCTGGCGCCATCTGACTATCACCTCTTCTCATAAATGGAGCACGCGCTTGCAGAGCAGCACTTCAGCAATTTCGAAAACATTGGAAAATGGCTCGCCGAATGGTTTGCCGCAAAAGACAAGCAGTTTTTCTGTCATGCTATTCATCAATTACCTGATAGATGGGTAAAATGTGTAGAAGCCGATGGCCAATATTTTAAATAAAACAAAATTAATTTCCCTTGAAAATTACGTGTTTTCTTTACAACAAAAACCGGTAAAAACTTATGCATACACCTGGTACACTAAATAAATACAGCGCTGCAAATAGGCACCTTTGTACTAGTGCTTTTTTACACTTCGCGCGGGACGAGATGTAACCATTTACATATAACTAGAAGTCTTCTTAAAGGAGAGAAGTACCACCATCTGTGTCGTTTCTTTTCGCTGAGAATCCAGTGTAGTACATTTATCATCCATCTTCCATCTGTTTGTCTAGTTATGCGAACGGTTCCTCTACACTTCATCTTCTTCGCAGTCTTCATTATAATTTCTACTTTTATTTGTGCGCGAATCAATTCATTTGTCTTTCAATCCATCCTAGTTATTCCTAGCACGCACCACTTCATTGCTCTTTGTGTGACTCGCAATCTTTGAGTCGTTTGCGCATTCACTGTCCAAGTTTCATAGCCTTACATCATAATAGGTAAGACACATAGATTATATATTTTACACTTGAGACATATTTATACTGTGCTTTTGAAAATATAATGAAGTTTTCTAAACGAGCTCCACGATATTTTAAATTTTCTCTTTATTTCATCCGTCAACTTGGCATTCAAAAAAGTAGCTCCCCAAAATCTCATTTTGTCCCTCTATTTTTTTTTTTAAAGTGGGAGGCATATAATAATCCACGTGCCTCAGAGCACGTGCCACTCATTCAAGGCATAAAAAATACTAAAATGTGTGTACTATTCTGTGTAAGCAAATGTGTACTACAAGTATCATAATGTAAACGAGTAGTAAATGACACAAGCCATTATAAACATCAAGGAGACGACAAAAGCAGTTCGATTAAGAACCGAAGATAGCGTTGGAGTCGCAGCTAGATGGAGTTGACACAGCAGAAGGAGAGGGTTAGAGGACCACACCCAAAAGGACCCTATAAATATCCAGACATCTTTGCAACTATCATCACTCCTGATCTGGTGGCCGCCTCTCTCTAACCTATCCGCTTACGACTTGCAACGGAGTCGAAGCACTTTCCCGCATACATAGTTAGCAACGGGCTTGTATGCTTCCTTCCTCACCTGACACACACAGTTAGCAACGGGCTGGTGTGTCCTCCTAAACACTAACCTTTACACAGTACGGACGAACTAGTACATCCCCGGGCACACAGTTGAAACTGACTGGTGTATATCCTTTTCTGCCTAAAACACAAAACCTATACACAGTTGCAACGAACTGGTACATTCCCGGGCACACGTTGCAACGGACTGGTGTCTATTCCTTTCTGCACACAGTTTATATATCTTCCCCGGAAAGCAGAATGGTGTCAAACGCCATTTCCACAAATTTTTTCCGAGTCCATTTTTCAACTGTTTTCATGTATAAATGCTGTGAATAAATTATACATGTTTCAGATGTGCTACTGCCATTTATTGATTCAGAAAAATATGATACCTCAGTACACAACCCCCGTAGCCTAGGTAGTAATGTCGCAGAATTTGGATTGGCATTGTGTAGGAACGTGTTTTTGAACCCCACACTGACACTCCTGACTGGGGTTTACCAGGCTTTTTCCAGTTTTCTAGGAGAATGCCGGGAATGTACCTTACAAAAGTCCCCCGATACCATCCTCATCTTCCACATAGATCATCCTGGCCTGAGTCAGAAATACCAAAAGGCCATAAAGAAATTCAATTAAAAAAATAAAATCACACTAACGAAATTGAAATGTACATAGAAATAGGCTAATATTTTTCGACTTTCGTTGTAAATTATTATTTTGGAGGCTTTTGATTTTTGTTTTCCATTCATTACATTAAATAACACAATTTTGTTATATGTTTCTAATCATTTTTGCCGGAAATGTAGTAAGTAGCTAGAAATGTACTTTTGAGTAGAAGACTAAGCAAATTTGTGTTGATTTTAAGAACGAACTCAACTCATTGAATGCTATTAGGAAAACATAAGTGGTGGGCGAAATGGTACATTTTTCAGCGCCAAAAGTATGCAATTGGATTCACGTGTGGGTTTCCTCTCTGGTTGAATTTAAATTTTATATGTATGTTTGCATACGCCGTGATGTGTTATGTAGAGGATGAGGAAGGTATCGGCCAGTGCCTTTTTCAGGTATCATCCCGGCATTCGTCTGGTTTATCTGACGAAAACTCAAGAACTTTGGTTAGGGTGGTCGGATGTGCGGTTCGAACTTATGACACAAGTGTATATAAGCTCTTAACGACGGGATGGTAGCGATAGTTGCTAAGCTTATGTGTCATTCAAGAGACTGGATATTTCTCACCTGGGAATCTGGCAACTTGGCCACCTCCAGACACAGATCTGAACGCCAGTCCCAATCGTGCAGGACCACAAGGTGTACGCGTTAGACTGAGAGGTGGAACTGGTTCAACATACAATAACTTAACTATCGAAACAGATACACGACTGAGCAACAATTTCTTGTCTTAAAGAAGGAAACAAGCATAAGAGAAACATTGACATAAATGAATATGCAAAACTTTAATGATTAATATCAAGGAACACAGTCAAACTTGCACAAATGAAAAATAAACTGTAAATACTTATAGGATATTACAAATTATTAAATATCGTTAACAAGGACAGAATAGAAAATATTGCAAACAATAATCATTTAGGCGTGCGCGCACTTGAGCAGGTTACTGAGAAATGTCTATCATCAATCTTACGATATTCAATTGAACAAGCATCATTTAGTTCGAATCTGGAAGCATCAAGACGGCGTCGCTACCTTGGTCAATGATATTAATTAACTGTATTGTACTCACAGTATCCTCGTTTTTGGTGTGCAGATCACTCGCAGCATTCAAAAATTCACTCACATATGATTGGTGGGCGGAGGTGATGGGGAACGATGATATAGAAGAAATCACCAAAAACACTCCAGGTTCGACGATGACTAATCACCAAGGATGACGTCGCCAGACGAGGATCTCCACCAAGAACAAACAGGGACAGGATGATTTTCAGTTGTTTCAGGGCGTCGACCACTCCACAGGTTGACAACACTGCAGACAGCTGATTCATGCTCAAACACAAGCAACTGTGAGTTCACACTTCCGGTAGTAATACGTGATGTATCCCATTTGTTGTTAAATATATTTATCTTTCGCAAATGACAGGCATATACACAGTTTAGTAGACAAATCTGTTTCAAGCTATGACGCTAAATATCAACGACAAAAATATAACAAAGAATGTTTCTACACACTTCATTAATATGTGAGACGATTCTGTCACTAATCAGCAAGCAAATATCTTATTCACCACTAGAGAGAAGTTTAAGAGCACGTTGTAGTGTGTAAGCATCTATCCGTCGATACCTACCAACCACAACAGAAACTCAGCTTTACGAAAAATTGGTGAGAAAATCGTAACCAGAGATTTCCATAATCAGACTTGACTCCCATGCAAGAATGATCCATAATTAATACTTGGGATAAAAATAATTTACCTAGAAGAAGTATAGGATATCTCGTCCGACCATCCAGCCTGAAATAAAAGTACTCACTCTTCCTTTTGGTATTTCTCATCTGCCTGGATATATACTTATAAACATAGCGCAAACACTTCCAAATAAGTCCAACTCTATTGTTAAACTGACTTATTTCTAGATTCTTTTTACTTTTAAGTAGATCAATAAAAATCTATACTTTCAGTTTAATATCACCAAACCTTTATTGCTTTTAAAGTTTTTCTTTTTTAAAGAAATGAACAAATAACAAAAGAATATGGTTACTCTTTGAGCATATCTGAATGCTTTGTCAGGAAGGAATAAATTAATTCCTATGAATAAGAATAGAGAAATCAAGAAATAAACTCGCATACAAATTCAAAGGGGGGGGGGATTCCTTACCCCCTAGTTCCCCTGTACTTCTATTCCAACAGATGGAGATAAAACCTTCAATTCTATATACTTGAGAATAAAATAATAATTAAAAGGTTACCTGTTTCAAAATTATTTCCTTCTCTTCCTTACAGAAAATTAAAAGGGATACAAAAGTAGTTTCCTTAACTTTTTCTACTTCACATCAGATCCTTTCTAGGTTTTTACTCCAATTCAAATTCTCTTTCACACTTCACGAAGGACAATCAGAATAACTAACATCTCTGCTATTTCACCCAGACTTCAACTTTCGCACTTAGCAAACTTCAGGTTCAGGGTTTACAAGAATAGCCTCAGATATTACACTTAAACTCGTTACAAATTAGGAGTTGTTCCATTCTCCAAATTACACACACAATTCGAGGTTCAATCTGACACAATATTTATATCACTGGAACTTCACTTCGATATCTGTATTACTATCAAGAATAATGATTACATTATCTGAAACTCCAATATATACGTCCATTATATCCGAACTTATTCGGTAATAATTCACTATGTTAAAGAACTAGAACGACATAGTCCTATCCTCCTCCATAATTCTTTTCAAACTGAAGGTTGATCTCGTTCCGTAACGAAACCCCTCCTTCTTTTTCTGTCTCGTTTCCAAGACCCAATCATAAGTCAAGGAACCAGCCAATCAGCGGTCAAATCAGTAGTAATTCTACACCAGTTATTCAAGTACTACTGTAAGCACCTAAAAGACTGTTCCAAGACGAAGACTAATAATAGACAGAGTAATCCATCCGCCATTTTGTAGCTTCCCATAAAATGCACACTACAACGTCCACACACGAACGGTCAAAATTTATTTATCCGAACTTACGGTCTCTGCCAATAATTATGACATATAGACGCGGAACAATTATTTCACCTTCCGGACTTTGATTTCGGAGACATACAATTTATAATAACCGAAGCAAGCTCACCTTCATAGAATATCTAATTATTCGTCCACAGATTAACATAACTAAAAAGGAGCTTGACACTACACTCCGTGCCGTGCAGTCTTTGCACGTATCCGCATGTTTCTATTGTCTCTGGAGTAGCCAGTTTGTCACATCTGTGGCACGGCCATACTTTCAACGTCAAATCGCAACTGAGCTCTTGTTCAAGCACACTTTGCGTCGAACGTTGCACTTGAGCTAGATGGTTCTGCCGGGCTGTGAGTCACCCTAGGCAATTCGCATAAAGATCATACAATTAAAGCAACACATACAAATTTCGCCCTAAATAACTTAATGATTGCACACAAAGACATCTCGGTGCCAGGCGTGTTCAGGCTCACTTCCCAACCAAATAAGGCAGGCGTTTGGCTGGCGTCAGGCTGACGAGGGTTTCATAAATGCTGTGTACAGGAACGAGAAAATCCCGTCTACTCGTTACCTTACAAAATATATCCAACAAAGAAATATAATCGAAGTTTCGAGAGTAACAGTTCACGATGAAATATTTCCTTGAAAAAATCAAACCAATAATCGACATTTCACTTACATGTCAAGGAACAAAATATTACATTAAACATGAAAGACAAAAACGAAAATAGCTAGACATCTTAAATAATAACAATTAACAACATAATTAAAGGAAAGGCAACCTTCTAAGAACGAAACGTACACGTGTATTAAGAACAATGACCTCTCTTCGTAACAAAACTTACACATAATACATTAAACACAAATCATGATTTATTCAAATACTTTTCTTAAATTTTTACAAGAGACCACCCCCCGTGGTCATATAGTAGCGGCGACACCCACCTTCCTACCAACATTGCCGCACCAAAGTTTACGACATTCCTCTGGTCACAAACAATAGAAAGTTTTTGATGCTGTGTGCATTAATGTGTACACACAATTGTTTCCATCTGAAATAGGCAACTCATACTTTTGTCTCTGGATATCAATTTAAAAATATCTGTTTATTTAGTTTCCCACATCCTTCAGTCACCGACCACTTTACGAATCCATGGTCCTCCTCTCCAAAATATGAACTCCAGTTAACTTTAAATGTACAAAATATGCACTTGGTTTCGTTCTAATTAATTGCAAAGGCATGCGTAGTTCATAATTGTAAACAATCTGAAACTTTGACGGTGTTTCAATAACAGATTCGTGAACTTGTGACAGGTTTTCTTGAAAAAAAAATAGCATGACCGACGCAAATTAAATTATGCGCACTTTAAATATGCATGTGTTTTTTCTCCATGATAGGTGGAGAAACTATAGAACATGATATATGCATGTTCTTTTCTGCTTTAAAAGCAATATATCTCAATTATCGTTAAACTGTTAAATAACCACCGGGCTATATTAGATATTAAGGACCTCTACTGAAGCGTATTTTAACACATGTTTCTCTTCGGTTTATGGATTTCTAAGCGGCAGATTCTGTAATGTCAAGTTACAGGGAAAGTAATATAAACATACAATATAAACTCAATGAAAACATGGTTTGTCTCCTTAAGCTTCACTACTAACATCAATTAAATTAAGTAATAAAAACTACGTTTAGCTGTAATTCGTAGTCTTTCAAAACTTCATTATCATCCGATATGTAGATATATTCTCTACGTAGTGTTGTCAAAAACACTTTTTTTTTCTGTGAAGTATTTTAATCATGTTTTTTCTGTTCTTTTTATTTTACTTTTTATCATAATGTTACTTTTCCTCACAGCAAACGATTTCACGCTTTATGCTGCAGATAATTAATGTAATCAGCATAATTGGATTCAGCTTTCATACATTTATCCCAATTTACCTTGCTTTTTTTCCCTGGAGACTTACGAGGCAAATGGTGTTCCTTTTATAAACACATTCACTGCCACATTGCTACATTTACTATATCTTCACCCTGACAAAACATAAGGAATTAACTTAAGACATATAGACTGAAATTTGTACTATAGTTTGTAGGTATTTTTTTGTATTATAATACTAATAAACCTCCAGGAAACTGAAGAAATAATTTAAATTATACGAAGAATTTAAGTTCCTAGAGATACCGTATTACAACTTCGAAAACATCTTTACCATATACTGAAAAACTATGAATTCTTACCGAAATATGCTTTCCTCCCGTATATACAATGTATTAATTTCTAATTACGGTATTATTCAAGGAAGATATATGTATATTTTTGATCATAGTTACCGTCCGCAAAAATTTTATTATCTTTAGTTCAAAATCCCGGGAAAAAACCTGCTTCTATTCAAGAGCAGAGCTGTATGTTAGGGTTAAATTGCACATTGCTTTTTAATTTGAATATAGTTTTTAATTTGATGGGCAGCATTGAATCAGGCCGGATGGATGATGAGATGAATTGGTGAAATGAAGAAAGTGGGGGATAAACTGGAAAACTCCGAGAAAACCCACGCACACGGTATTTGTGCACTACATACCCCATAGGGCATGAGCTTGGATCGATCCGAAGACCTTTAGCGCCAAAGGTGATCTCTCTCCAAATTGAGGCACCGTGGCCCCACTAATACATTGTATTTTCACTATGAAAACACTGGGCATTGCTCCCTCATGCTCCTCCGGGCTTCAAGGCTAGCCCCATACTATGAAAATATATACTGATATAGGCAATGTAACAAAAATATTTTATGTTATATTTACAAATTCAAAAGAGTTGCATAACTAATACTCTTGTAAACATGCAACTACAAACAGGTTTATTCTAACGAGGCTTTTGCAATAGGGATCTGATAAGAATTATTGTTTCAAATCATATCATAACGTAGCCAATTCCCGCGGTTTCCCCCGCTTTTTTTGAAATTATAGGAATAGTTATCGCCACGTAACACTATGGGGCAATTGGAAAAATTGAATTTTAAAAAAGGATGGCAACGCTCACATACGGGTACTTGGGTATAGAGAACAACCACAGTATGTTTCAATTATGTCGAATATGTTTACTAAAAGCTTGGTGCTAATGCGTCGAACTAAATGGAAGTAGTAAATACTTAATGTTTTAAATTGAGCTTCAACACTGTCAACTATGGGACCTGAAATACCTCTATTAGGCTTCACAGTACGTAAATACAAACTTTGATCTTAAGATAATCAACGATATGGAAGCAATTGAAAATTTTATTGTATAAAATTGGTTGGCAACACTGACAACTGGTGCGTTTTGAGTAACCCATTAACTGTACCAGTATCAAATGCACATGTCAAATTTTGTGTAAATCAAAGCGGATACATCCAAGCGTAACAAATATGAAATCTAGATTTTTTAATTATTTGTCAACCCTGGTAAACTACGTTGTCTGAATTGGCTGTATGACCTATCCCAGTACCTAATGAACATGTATACCAAATCTAGTGTAAATGAATGCACATGTGTAGAATTTTATTAATAAAGGCATTTCTATCATTTTAATTTTTAAATGGGTTGGCAACACTGACAACAGAGGCATTTGAGGTTGAGGACACCCAAAATTTTCTTCGGTTGTGATGAATGATGTTTAAGTTAAGTTTGCGGTAGATACGGCATGGACGAAGTTTTGTCAAAATCATTTTTGAAGCGTTGGCAACACAGAGAACAGAGCAACGCAGAAAATCTCCTATATGGCAAACATATTTGTAATTTAGTGTTTAATTTATCTTGTATTTTTTCTTACTTTACAATATACAAGTATTTTCTGCTTAAATATACATTAGCAGTATTACAAATTGCTGCCTTAAAAAATAGAAGAAACGAAGGCTCATGTTGTTCTTTTTTTTTAACAAAAAAAGGAAGTTTTGGAAAACACGTACGTTTTTATTCTATTTACAACACTATTTCTACGTATAACTCCATTATGGTTACACAATTCACATTCTTGCTCCGAACAGCCAGTTTTGAAATTATTACCAAACTCCTCCAACTCCAACATAATACACATAGCATCACATAATATTAAACAAATGAACATCAGGCAATGGAATAAAATCAACAAATGTTGGCATCCGAATATAAATTATGACTGAATGAACAGTTCATGTACGATATGTATTGAGAATAAGCAGTCCTATCCTCTGTACTGTTAAATATATATGTGCATAAGTGCTAAACTCCTGCGAATAAGAATAAAAATAATATTTGTTCGATTTCAAAAATGAATGTATAATTATAATGCTCGATTACCTCCAAGTACATTATACAATACAATAATGTTCTTTATGTAGTCTCGCATTTTGTAACTCATATTTAGGTCAACATAAATATAAAATATATTCATAGTTTTTGGATCAGGCCAGGATAGAGTGGAGAAGAGCGAACTGGAAATTAGTCTGCCAGGACATAGTTTTGTACGTACCATTCCAGTACTTGCCTGGTGTAACTCAGGAAAACTCTGGAAAAATTCTTATTCAGGGAGGATGACCACTGGCATTATTACCAGGACTCTGAAAATGCTAAACCAACGTTCTAGTCCGGTCGATCTGTTTGGCTCAAGTATGCATATATACGAAATTGGGCTCCGTGGGTAATAAACCTATTTCAATTCTGAGCGTTTTCCGTAATTATTATAATATACTTCCCTTCAAACAGCGATGCTAGTGTTTCCCAACATTTTCCAGGCGGCGGACCCATTGATATCAAACTAGTTTCTTTGCGTACCCCTGCTCCTACAACTAAGGAAAACATCAAACATTCAGTACCAATATATCTTTTTGCGACATCTGTAGATGAAAAAACCGCACAATTTTAATGCATGGAAATACAATTGAATACAGATTGCTAACACTACAGAAAATTGTGAATTAGTAGTAATAATAATAAATCCTAAAGATTTTGTTTACTTACAGTTACTCAATAAGATGCTTCGTGTTGTTTTCCGGCCGTCAACTTTTTCATTATGGCTCCAAAGTAGATATTCTCAGGCGCAGATCTGGGTCGATATCAAGTCTCTCTACTTTCGTATGTTTAATGTAAACAAGTGTAGAAAATGTTGACTCGCACAAGTAAGTAGTAGTAAAGGTAAAAGATTGGAGATTGCCTTCCTGGATACAACAGGATACAAAGACCACGCTAGTAACCAAAAGTTTAACAAACACTAACTGGGAAACATCAAAGAGGAATCGCAAAACAATAAACTTATCTTCTTCATTTGGTGATAGCTCATTTTCGTTGTTTAGAAACGGGTTCTTCATCTAATTGTTTTCCTTGTTGGAACCCAGAAAGTAGGCTCTCAACTGGGAAACTAAAGAAGGCAAATGCTCCTTCATGCTTTCACGATCTTCATTTCGAAGTTCTGTTTCACCTGTTGACAGTCTTTCAGCGAGGATAACCGTTGTATTCGTTATTGTCAATTCGGTGAACCCAAATTTTATTTCTTTAATTGTGGGCTCAGTTTTGTCATGCACAGAAAATACAGTAACATTGGAACGTTGGAGACTCGAATTTAATGTATTCAGAAACGAGAAGATATCTGACAAATAAGCAAGTGTCGAAAGTCAAGAAAAGTCATTTAAGCAGTCCTTTAGTATTGGTTCCAATTTCGAATCAATTAGAGAAATTCTCACCTCACCTCAGCTCGAATAAGCGAGTCAGGACCTAAGAATGTAAAAGTAAATGTTCATGACCTCTTCCACTCTCGTTAAAAAATGCAAACAAAAATGTAGAATTAAGCGGACGTGTTAACAAAATAAAAGTTAACAATTCTAACGCATTCATCGAAAACATATTTCATCTTGGATGGCATTCCACGAACAGCCAATGCTTCACGATGGATGCTACAGTGTGTCCACTTGGCTGAAAGCGCGGCAAAATGATATTGCCCTAGCCCCAGCACATTTAACCCCTATCAAGTTTATTTTCAATGATAAACCTATTAAGAATATTAAACAAGGCCTCTGCAGGTGTATGTAACGGAAGTATTTTACAAAACAAAAAGTCCTCATGAACCTTGTTATAGTATTCATATCGAACAAAACCTACCAAATTTGCATGTCCCGAGATATCCGTACTTTCATCTAATTGTAAAACAAAATATATTCACCGGAACTCAAGCGTTGTATCAATGTGTCCTTTACGTTTTCAGCCATTTAGTCGATTCTTCGCTTTACAGTGTTGTTCGAGAGAAATACTAATGAAAGTTCTTTGCCGTGTTTTTCGCTAAGCAAATTGAGACCTATTGCCTTCGCTGGCGGAAAATTAAATCTTCACCAATTGTATGAAGATGTCCCTTTTTCGCAATCTGTAGAGATATTTCGTATGAAGCTAAATTAGCCTTTTCATTGTTTGCGCCTGGCACAAATACTTTTTGCGATTTTATAAGTTCTGCTAGTTTATTTTGAAAAACACAATAGGTTTGTTCACTGAAGCACTGTACTTTGTTTCAAGATGTCGTCATAATGTCGAAGATTTCATGGCTTCATTTGATAGCACCTCACCACAAATTACAGACTGTGGTTTCTGATTACCATCTCGTTCAATAACTGAGAATACCAAATCTAAATAATTCAAGAGATATTTACGCACTTTCTTAAATACTACATAATTAATTTTCGACATGAAGACGTACGCTTACTGTCATGTTCTGCAGCCAAGGGCGCCCATTTGGGGGGGCAAGGGGGGCGCTCGCCCCCCCCTAGCCCGACGAAATTATACTGTGCAAGATAGAAAACCAAAATAAAATATTTATATGTACTTTCTATATATTTTTTTAATAATTTTTATTTTATTTATTTATTGTCAACACAACAAGCTTTATAGCCCAATTGGTGTGTCGATATTTAAAATGCTCATTTACATACATTTTTATTATAATACTTCTAAATGCTTCGGAAGACGAAGCCATATCACATATATCAAATTCGATGGAAGTTCTACATATTTCATTGTAGCTAGTATAGCTGCGGACAAATGTATTGTCGCATGTCGTTAAACATTATTTTCGAAATTCGCAAAGATATCCCTCCAGTGTGTAGTATCTATTAACGAAAATTAACGTAAGGTTTAATAGTTCGCCTTGTGTTACAAAAACATCACTCTCCGCAATAAAACGAAGGAACTATTCGACTTTTAATAAATTTTGGGTTTAGCATTTTGTGTTGGCGAAAAATTATTATTTAGCAAATATCACCCTCGTTTAGCGACATATCGGGACAGTATTTTCCTCAAGCGTGCGTCATGTGATTGTACATATGTCTGTAAGTCAACAAATATACACCATGGTTCAAAGTACTTACTTATATTTTTAAATAAAAAAAATTCAGTTACAGACATGTGACAATACTTTAGTTATAGACCGACAAGTCTCCACGTTGGTGACTTCGTCATTATATTGTCCATACCTTTTAGGAATGGAAGAGACCAGCCCAGTGTTGTATTCGCGAGTTTTTAATAACGGGTCACGAAACTGTAACAATGATACTAAGTCTGTGCAGTCTAAGTCATTATAAATTATTTTCCTTTAATCTAATGAACATAAACATAGTACATTTTCTGTAATGTAGAAAGGTTGTTAAATTTTCTTCCCAACTTTATTACAAATCCTTGAATTGTAAAAGCTTCATTTGTAATATTTGTTATGTGGTTGTTAATCGTTAATTTCATATCAAACGTGACACCAAGATTTTTAACTACGTCGGGCCTACTTAATCCATACTTATGAATTTAACAATTAAATTTATAAATCGTTTTATTTCTACTGAATGATAAAACTTCGTATTGACTGAAAGTTGATTGATAGCGCACCAGTTAGTAAAGTTGTCTAAACTATGCTGTAGTTTTATGGCATCTTTCATGGAATTAATTTTAGCATATATTTTGAGGTCATCCGCAAATATCACTTTTCATTATCCGGTGTAAATTCCGGTATATCATTAACGAACAAGAGGAATAACAACGGTTCAAGATGCAACCCTTGCCGGACTAATGACAGTGTGTATATTCATCAGATTTGTGTTCCTTAGATAGGACAGACTGTCTGCGATTAGTTAGATAAGAGCACATGAACCTAATCAAGGATAGAGAGAAGTTACGGCGATATAATTTACCTAGTAGTATATTGCGATTAACTCTGTTGAGCACCTTTAAATGTCGATATAAATCGCTTCGACTTGCTTTCCTTCGTCCAACTGATTTTTAATAAAATGTGTAACAACTGCAAGGTTCGTTATCTTGGATTTTTGTGACACAATAACAAGTTGTTGAGATTATGGCTTCAAATTATTAATAATTCTTTAGTATACAATCTGTTTAGAACTATTGCAAAGACTGGTAAGATTGCTTTAGACCTGTGGTAGGTCCCGTCTGTCGTTTGTTTCAGGTATAGGACAAACTAAAGCAGATTTTCATTTGTTACGAAATATACATGTTCTTAGTGCCAAGTTGAACTCAATCAATAGACAATATTTAAATTTCTCAATACATCCTTTCACTATATAGGATGAAAATACGAGGATATGCCATCAGATCTAACTGTCGTTTTGCATTTTAGATTCTTGATAGCCTTTTCTATTTTATTCAAATGTGTTTGGTGAACAGACAGTATTCCAATTTCTTCGTAAACCCTAGAATTACTATCAAAATTACTGAACGATTGAGAAGAGGATAAAATACTGATTGGAAATACTGTGCAAACGTATTAGATATCTCTTCATTGTTACACAACTTGACCTTCAAATTCTAATACATTTTGGGGGAAGATGGTTTGTTTTTATAATAAATTTCCACAGCTGACCTGGATCATTACTGATATTATTTACAGAATTTAACATAAAGGTCTTATAGGTTATTTTTATGTCTTTCTTGACTTCTGTACGCATTCGAACAAATTCCTGATAGTAGGGTATTGAATTTTAATTTTGTATGTACACTTAATATGGAAAATTGTTTTAACCGTGAGTTTCCAAATAATATCTTTAGTAAACCAGCACTGATACTTTGGGACGGAGTGCTTTTGCAGGGGATACATTTGACAGATATATTCCATAAATAATATCTTAAAGTTTACTAATTAAATCATTAGAATTATTATACTCTTTTAAGCATTCCCAATCAACAACCAGTATACTTTAAGGTAGGTTTAATATACTTCATCATATGGTTCTTTTTGCGCCCTTAATTTAGT
>JAGDQP010049761.1:0-14416 GCA_022664845.1 Lepisma saccharinum | reverse complement strand
GTGAGAAAAATGAATGATCTGAAACAAAGAAATAAAAGTCTTCTCTAAAAAAATGTCTTTAAAAATCGTTTATTCTTTTTTCCTTTCCGTTGAGGGGCATATATGATATGGGTACACGAGATCATGCTTTATTAGATTAGGTGTTGAGCGGGCTAGCTAAAGAAAAGTCGACGTTTTGTATTTACTGTTCTGTCTGCTTTAGCTTTTGTAACGTTAGGCTCGGGTAATGATATTTATATTATAGTTTAATTATGAAAATTACCTAATTTTCTACTATTAGAATACTTACACTAACCTTAATCATGTTAATCAGAAAGTAAGTTAACACAAAGTAATCTAACACAAACGTTCTTGTCAATCCTATATGGAAAATATTTGAAAATGGTTTTCGGGTTATGAAGTTTGACTATTAGTATCAAATTATGATACATGTTGTTTTGCGACCACAGGAAGCTTTTAAGCAAGTTTTATACCTGATTTTTCATTTGCATATGATATTTAGTTATGCAGCCAATATCGACGTGCAAGGTTTTCATTTGTTAATGTACCAATAGCATTGATAGCAGTAAATAGATGGCAGGCGTTTCTGCGTGTCGGAATTTACATAATGACAAATATAAAGCTATGTATCTTATGAATGGAAATTTTGAGATTAAAACTATTTCGATATTATTTATGCAATACTACCAGCTGTATAACGTTGTATGTAAAAGTTCTAAGTCAAAATGTTAAGAACAAGCTGCAAGCAACTTAACTATTAATTTTACCTGATGTATGTAAATATTGTTGATCGGGATTCCACAGCAGAATTAAGATAAAAATTGTAAGTCTGCATAGACTAATAAAGTCTTAAACGATGTACCATCTTTTCTTGAGTGCAGCGATATAGCTCACTAGTGGATCTTGTATCCCCTAGGCAAAGAGTTACAATTATATGCCAGCCAAGTATCGCCTCACTTCCTATTTTGAGGTCCATAAAAGTAGGCATCATGATGATTCGAAGATAAACGAGGACACGTCATTTCTTCACCCACGAAAGTTTCGAACAACCTTCAGATATATTTAAGTCAGTCTTATCAAAGTAATTTCTGAGTTAGTCGTGGATCAAGAAAGTATTAATATAAGCATTAATTATAATAATTTAATTGAAAAGAGATGCTGAAGAGCGAGTACAGATTTCTTAAAAAACAGGTTATTTTTTTTCTCCATATCAGTTTTTGATTGTAATCTCCGTAATAAACCTTGAGCAAATATGGGATTTACATTTCCTTCTTCTAAGAATCCAAAATAATGTGAGAAAATACAATAGCCTACTTTGAATGTCATGAATGCAATATGTTCCAAATTTACCAGTGTGTTTGATGTTTCTTTGAAGAGAAATTGTGCAAAATTACAACCCTTATAAGACATTAAAGAAATAAAATACCAGCTACAAAGATAATGCTGGAGTTGTGCTAATTTTATAGATAAGACGCTATAGAAAAACAGACACACATTTGTCTTTGCATGTGGGAAACACACACACACATGATAAAAAAATATTCTTTCAAGTGATATGCTAAAAAAATTACAGAATATAAGATGCACATTTATAAATATCCAGGCAGGGTTTCAAATTAACACGAAAAAATGACAGAAAGAGTCCGTCTTAGGGTAGCTAAAATTCAACTTGATAGAGAAGTAACAATTCACTAAACTTCAAGGTAACACATTACGCCTAAATATTTTCATGTGTTTATGGTGAATCCTTGCTCCATAGAGAGATGAATGCATTAATATGTATTCGTCTTTCTGTACCTAAAAGAAAACTTCCGACTCACATTGCGCCAACTAAGTGTCGTAGAATCGCAGAACTCGGTTTTCAGAAACATAAATGTGTACCTCGATTCTCTTTTTATTACTTTTTTTTTAAACAGGCGTTTCTTTGCCTAACACCATCCTTAACACTATCAGAGTTGGGCCGTTTTCCTTCGAACTTTCAGTCTCCCTCTTTCTTTATGGAATCCAGTAGGTGCCTGTGAACGTTACTGTTGTCATTTTTATCTTCCCCTAAGAGAGTACAAAGAAAACTGAAATCAAGGAGAAAACAACTTTAAAAAGTTCAACGTCTCCCAATAATTGGAAACTTTGAAGCAAACGTATAGATGGAAGACATTGTCCCGGAAATAGCCATTTTGCGCTGCAATATTGACAAAATTTATTGATTACTACATTCTCTACGAGGGAGTTACCAATAAAAATGTAATTTTGCACACACCGTTCTTTCAACTATCGTCTTACATGTGCGTCGGGATTATTGCAATTTAGGGGAAAACATCTAAACGCACAATACATTTATTATGAATTGGAATACAAAGCTAGCAACTCCTTCAATATATTTGAACCTTAAATGATTTACATGAGAAAATTGTTGGACTCAGATTTCTGGAAGGGATTCATTAAGAGTATCTGGTATCAACATTTTTAAAGTGCATTCTTAAGAGGTACTAATGGTAGAATGTAAGTTTGTTATTTGAAGGTTTAGAATCTTTATACGTCATTTTCGTTTACTAAAAGTGGAAAACAACTTAGTTGTCAGTTTTATAGTATACAAGAAAATTTATACCTGTGTCGAATAAAACATACAATGTGCAATATGTATCGCCACATGTTTCACGAAAGTGGAAATTAGTCCAAATGCATGTGTAATATTGAAAAGCTTGATTTCTAAAGGTGCTTTATTTATTTTATTTTTTCCTCTATTTCACAAAATATACAGGTTCCTGATTCGATGTTGAAGTAAATGTTATACCAAAACATTTATTTTAATTGGATTGAGTACTTTCTCGTTTAAACCGGTATCAAAATGGAATCAGGAACTTGTACATAATATGGCGAAAAAAAAAGAAATGGATATAGCATATTTTGGAAACAACCTTCTCAACATTCTATTTACCTTTTCAAACTTTACACTCAGAAACACTCTTATATGCAATCAGTGTCGTGTATTTCATATGATTCAAGGGCAAAATAACTTCTTCTATTTCTTGTGACATATTATTTATAGAATCACATACAGTAATGGTTGAATAATTGATGTTTAAAAACCCCTCAGGAGATAAGCAATTTCATATAAAAATAACCCTTACTTGAATTAAAATAAAGAGAATGTTATTTTGCCCAAGGCTAGAGATTGTAATTTCATGTTTTATAAAAATAAAATTACCAAATACAATTAGCAAATCCAAGGGAACAGTGACAATGTCTTGGTTAAATTGCCCATTCTAAGTGTTCTGAGAAAATCCAAACAAAGATTTGTTTGCATATACTTTCATCAGTCAATATTTGATACTTAGTAGAAGACTGATCATTAGATGTGAATAATAATGCTCACATATATTCCATTACATTGTGCTTAAACTGCTAAAATATCCCATTTATAGCAATATACTATTTAAATTTTAGAAATTTGAATTCATTATCATTCAATGTGGAGTATGTTGGATATATGTAGGGAAACTTCATGTTATTAAACAGGTAGATTCAAATACATTGTAAATACAATTGGTTAAAACTGATGTGAATATTAAGCACACAATTTAGGTTTGTGCGTGCAACGCGATGTGAGATAAGTTTGATGTCATTAATTAAAGCATAAATCGACGCCGCTTTTAATCCTCCTACTTAAGAGCTAAATATACCATACTTAATTAAAGCCTAAGAAATGTCACCCAACATGCTCAATTATGTATCCGTGATACAAAAGCAAAAGTTTTAGCCGGCGAAATAATTCTTGCCGGGAAGCAATTGGCGTTGATCCAATGATCTCGAATATTAATCAAATGCCATGCTACGTTCGGTGCAAAAGCATTAAGTTACAATGTGTTGAAATCAATTTTGAAGAATTTTAACACAGAAACATCTCCTCAAGGAAGGGATAGTCCATTTACTTTCTTACTATGGGTTTCCAAATGCTTTTTGAGATGGCTTTTCTTAGAAAACCTTCGACTGCAATTTTCACAAGTGAAAGGCTTAAGACCTGAATGAAAACGCATATGTGTATTGAGGGCTGATTTGAAATAAAATTTTCGGGCGCAAACTTCGCAAATAAAAGGTTTAATGCCGGTATGAATACTCAAGTGTGTACGAAGACTGGCTCTTTGTGAAAACTGTTTTCCACATGTGTTACAAGCGAATGGTTGAACACCTGTGTGGACTCTTACGTGTATCTTAAGATCAGACCTTCGACGAAATCGTTTCTCACATTGAATACATGCAAACTTCTTGATCTCAGAGTGACAGATCATGTGCCTGTATAGTCTCGATTTCAGAGAAAAACATTTTCCACACTTGAAACATTTAAAGGTATATGTACTAAAATGTGTGGATATATGATTTGAAAGGGATATCTTTTGTGAGAAAGTTTTACCACATTCTAAGCAGTTGAATGGATTCTCACCAGTGTGAACAAGCATGTGTGTACGAACAGCGCCTTTCTGAGAAAATAATTTCCCACAAAGAGGGCACGGATACTTTAACCCGGAATGTATGTCCATGTGTAAAGAGAGAGCGGTCTTACTAGAAAACTCTTTGCTGCAGTCTGAACAATGAAATTTCCTCTTAGGTGCTCCAAGATGAGTGTGTATATGGATTGAAAGCACACATTTGCTGTAAAATGCCTTTCCACATATTGAACACTGAAATCCTCTTCTTTCCGAGTGACAAAGAAGATGCATTTTGAGATTACCGGATTGGGAAAACCGCCTCCCACATTGCTCACATCCAAAAGGTTTAATCTGAGAATGGACTAGAAAATGTGTATCACGGTCTTTCTTACAAAAAAATGGTTTACCACATTCTGAACAAACGAATGGTTTGATGTTTGTGTGACATCTCTTGTAGTGAGTCGTAAAGATACTCTTGGACGAAAGCTGTTTGTTACACACATTGCATGTAACAGAAGTATCAACGAAGTGTCTTTTTAAATGTATTCTGAGATTGTTCTTTGATGACAAAATAATGTTACAATGAGTACATTCATACCCTGACGTTGATTTATTTTCAGTGTTTTGAGTAGTATATCCTTTGTTATCATTTACCCTCCTTTCACGTTTACTTCCTGGTAACTGGGGTGGAAATGGTCCTTTAAAAGCAGAACATTCGTGACCAGAAAATAGAGACTTGTATACAAATCGTTCATGACACCGAAAACAGAAAAAGGTGTCAATTTCATCATAGGTTTCGTCTTTAGTTGCAATGGTCGCTTTCCTACTGACCTCTTGGTACACAGAGAACCTGAAAACAAAAGAGGAAACGCCAATAATGTAAGTATTTTTGTAAAGCAGAAGAAGAATGTTTTATTATTTATCATTTCTATTATAATTTTATTAAAATATATCTTGTTAAATTGGTAAAGGTACTTGCAAACAAAATCAGAAAGGCTGGTAAAATAAAATGTAAGATATGTGACAATATTCAAAAGAAAGAGAACTGCAATATTATATATAATCAACCCCAAATTACTAATCAAATCTCATAAAAGAATTAAAAAGTAAAACACTATTTCCATAAACAGATTGAAGGTTAGTATTTATCAAAATCAACATAGCACATAAACTGACGCGCGTGTATCGTAATTGAATTTTCCAATTTTCCATTGGAAAATAATTCAATTGCACTTAAATGATTTTGTCTGTCGGTAAAACATGTTTCTTGAGGATCTAACAGTAAACCTAAAATATGATATGAACATTAAACACAAATATCTTCAGGTCTATTTGGGCAATTAGTTCCCCACGCCATTAAATACGAATATACTTACTTATTAACTTTATGGCTTTCAGAGCTCGCAAGTTCATCACCACAGTAACAAACGTTCACATTAGGATTCTATCCTGGGTAAGATCAAGCCAGTTTACATCACACCTACTTCTGAAAAATTCCTTTTAGTATTGTCCTCCCAACGTGGTCACGGTCTTTTAAACGTTCTCTTTCCTTCCCGCTTTCCAACAAAGCTGGAATATAATCTTTTCTCCCCTCGCCTGCACATCTTAGTCGGTGAGATTTCATTATTTTTACAATGGACGAGTCGTACGTGGAGTTCCTCAATATGCAGTCTCCTCAATTCTCCGGTTATTTCGTCTCGGTTTGCCCCGTATATCATTCTCACAACCTTATTTTCAAACACACGTAACTTAAGACTATCTAGTAGGGTCGTACTCCAACTTTCACAAGCGTAAAATACTACCGGCAGAATAACAGTTCTGTATATTTTCAATTTCAACATCCTTGATACTAATCGCGACATTAGAAGTTTTGGCACTAAATAGAAACATACGTTGGCCGATACTAAGCGACCTTTTTATTTCTTCTGTGATCTCATTTTTTCTTGTTACATATATTTCAATGTATTTAAATACGAATCAAAACGCACGAAAATGTTAAAAGGATACGTATTTATCTATGTAAATGTGACAATAGTCAGAAATTAACCACACGGGAATAACGTTAACTGTGCTTTCAAAGTAAAGAAAATGAATAAAAGCTAATATGGAAATATACATTTCCTATATTTCGACCTGGTGAAATAAATACATATAAAGGACTCTTACAATTATAATATTTGAAACGAATGTTTATAATTTAAACCTTAGTTAACTTTGACACATTCAATATAAAGCTGAAACATTTTGCTACGCTAAATTCACATTGCAATGCAAATAGAACGATATATTGTATAGTTTTAGGTTGCTGATGCACAATAGTTACAGTTATCAGTTGGATGCAATATATGAATCTTTGTGCTATGTACAGATACTAAAGGTATCTCATACAGTCTGTACTGTGAATTACTCGATATGTAGCTCTTCCAATTATCCATCACTCTCAGCTAAAGTGTGCTACATTCCATACGTAAATTCCAAATCCACAGCTCTAAGAACTTAGGGATTTGTAAAACATGTTCAAGATGTACTTTGCTCTGTTTCTCTAAGATAATCAACTCAATTAATACAAACAATGTCGCATGTATTACTCATCTGTATACTGAAAAATGCATCCTAGAAAACTACGAAACACATTTCAACGACCAGAGGAAATTTAGCGAAGCGTACTTAAAGGGGAGCGTATTTCCTTTAATATTTGTAATATACCAAAATCACCTTGGTGGAATAAAAAAAAGATGGGAACATCAGAAACTATAGGCGGCCAGGACTGCTTAAAATTGTTTTCCCTCCTGAGAACTCGGTCAGGGATCTCCGCTTCTGAAGCTTTCAAGTTGAGAATAAACACAAAGAAACGCTTACAGGGTATTTATTTGTATTTCTTCTAAAGCAATATTTCGCATGCCTTGCGAAGCGAAACCTTAACTCCACATAGTTGATGACAAAAGTGATAGCTCATAACATTCCAGTGTTTCCCATCTACAGAATATTTGCGGCCCTAGTCGAAATAACATAACTTGTTTTCATGGTAGTAATATAAGCTATACACATAATTTCCTGGCACATATATTTTCTCTACTTCCACCTCTCTCTGTGTCGTGTGCCCGTCTGGTCACAGTTCAGCTGACATGCAATCAAAACTGGTTGAACCTAACCTTCAAGCAGAACTTTTTAGCTATACATTAGCGGCCCGGTGTTTACTATCCGCTCTACATATTCCTACATTTCTGAAGTGAGGCCCATTGTGTTAAGAAGCACAAAGGATTAATTATCAGTATCGGAATATAAATAATACTTGATTGGAAAGTAGGTGACAAAGGACCCTTACGAACCAAGTTTTGGAGAATTTCACCGGACGTAGGCTAAAAGAGAGGGAGGCAGGAGAACGGGTTACGAGTCGTAAGTCAAAATGGACAGGAGATACAGACTGCAGGTGTCCCATGCACTTCTTGACCTGAAAAGCCAGACACGTCTCTTCTGTCTCTCCTCCTGTCCACTTCTTACTCTCTCACCGCCACTTCTCTTTTCTCGTTCAGTTTACCTGGACAAGTAAATAGTATGGACGTCTCTCTGTTTCTTTTCTATGTCTAGAAATATATGTATAGAATGACATAATACCATCCTTTTGGAATTCTGATAAGCTGCAATACACTTGTTTGATATAGATTCTAATGTTTTGAGTTTCTCATTCTGTCATTGCACGATTAATTCGAAAGTGGTCATTCGCCTGCTGGTTCAGAAATTTAGCACAGTTGATGACGCACCATTCACTGCGGACCAGAAAATGTTCAACCAGATTCGTGGGAAGTTATTGGATGAAATAGTGATTGTTGAGCGGTATGAATCTCTCAATATTTATATTTCCCATTTTAGTAATTATGGACTTAAGGTCGTCTCAATGATACGAGTGCAATCTTGTTAAAATTCACAAATATTAATGCCCCAGGCAGGACTCGAACTCTCCAGCTAGTGTGCTGCGGCGCAGCGCTCTAGCCCACACGGATACTAATGTCGGCACTTTGAAAGTTGAGATATGCAGAATATGTCAACGTACTTTGAAAAACGAACGTTGATTGTTTCTTGTTTTTATGGTCTAATTACTTAGATTTACGGTTACGTAATTAAGGAGGGATGTTATATCTCTACCCTGACAAAAACACAATCGAGGTAGAAAGTACAAGCTGCCGACCAAGATCTTAAGCCTCTGTCACACGACGCAGGCGTACTCGCTACTCGTAGCTGCTAATTGTAGCAGCCAACAATAGCAGCGAATACTACCGGCTGTTTCGTGGTCAGACGAAGCTAATATCCGCGTTGGAATTTCATGATCATAATATTCAAAATAAAATATTTCGAATAATTATCAATTTTATAATGAACAATAAAGCAATATATCTTCAGACTTACTCATAATAATACCTTCTAATTTTGAATAGTATGTATAATATTCAGTGACATAAAATAAGTTGAAAAAACATATTTCGTGTTTCTAAGGTCGTGACTACAAAGTCATGTCATAGATTTACATACGTGGAAATCCACTAAATTTTATAAATTTGAGGAAATTATTCATGGAATATTTAGGGACCGTTATATTCCTTATATAGCAAACAATAAGCAGAAGATACCGAAATAATATAGACAAGGTGAAAATCAGATTTACTGTCATTTTTATGTGGCACAGGATATATTTTCTAAATTTAATACGCACACTTAAATTTTATATCATATACAGTGGCGTGTAGTGTACTTTAGAAATGTTTTATCTTTGAATTCCAACCTGTTTCGGATGTTAAGTAGTCATTCATAGATAACTCTTTAACATGTGTTTGCTGCGCGAATATAACTGGGTCAAATTGTATTTTGCAATTAAGGAGCTTGTGTCGCCCAGGTCCTTGATTACCATTAACTAATCCAAGCCAATGTCCATTCCGTAAGAGATTTAAAAGAAGCGAGAAGAGGAAGTCCCTTCCCGTCATCGTTTCTATTTTTCCAGCGGGTGAGCAGTGGGTCAAGAGTGATGAGTTATGGCTGAAGTGGTTTGTCTTTTAGATCAGGAGTGTGAAGAAAAAAGAGATCTGAAGAAAACAGACTATACCCTAGAGATGCATCTTATCGTTGAACTTTGATCTGTTTTTTTTTCTGGATGTTTAGTTGTAATTCGTAGATTACATTTTAAACGTTTGCTTTCTTGTGAATATGTGACAGGAACGAACTGTCTGTTGCGATTAGAAAACGTGTGCTCCGGTACCAACCAGCTCCTTGTTTACAGCTATTAAATCGGAACTAATATAATTCCGTAAGGAGGACACGTGCCCGGGGGGCAAAATACGTGTAATAATACATGTTTCCAAATTGCCTGTTAGTGAAAAATAAATTGGTGAATACATAATTTCATATCGGAGAATATACTACGTAGACATAATATCTTATACGTACACACAAAAAAAAACTTTTTCTTGTTAGTGTATAGTGTTATTGTTGTGTAGTAGAGCTTATATATTCCTCCAAATTGTATTGACTTTGATTAAACGAATTAAACATGATTCACAGTGTTAATTATTATTAATGACAATTTCAAAATTATTATTTAAATAGAAATATATTTGTTAAAAAGGTAAAATATATAGGAAAAATAAATCCCTTGCTATGGGTGCTATTGAAGTGTTATTCCGTCAAGCGACATGGAAACTTGATTATGTATATGTACCATCATTCACAGAGCGAATTAGTAGTAATAGGGGTTTGAAATTATTATTCAAACATAAATACAAGTTAAAAAACGCTAAAATTTAAAAAAAAAACATTAAAACACCTGACCAGGGAAAAAAATAATAACTCACTTTTATTTTCACTTTCACTGTTTTCTTCAGTGCCCATGACTAGTTCTATCCCACCTGCAGAATCAAATCAAATCCCTTCTTAACAGTAATGTGAGAAGTTTGGTATGCTTATTCCCTTTTGCGTTTCGTTCATTACTTCCTTCCTCAAAGAGTAGCTAGAAATTAACGATAACAATGTGACGAGTACCACTGTAGGAGGGAAACACGTGCAAGGGGAAAATCCTGTGTTGGAGGTAGGAAAGGAATGTTGATGCAAAAATGCTTTCGGACTCCGAATAAAACTTTTTACCTGCATAGTTAGCAGCTCAGTTAGCAACCCTTCAATCGAAATGTTTAAGGTTTTTCTGTTCAAAGATTCCGCAACATGTAACACTAAGTTACTGTCGTACAGCCCTTCTCTCATCAAGTAGCTGGAGTTTGTGTTTCGTGAGACATAATGCATTGCTTTATACGTTATAGAAAAGAAACCTCTCGGTATCTTTCTCTCATGCATAATATATATTAATTCAATACAGTATTACAATTTTTACTGAAAGATAGTAATGAATATTCACTAAGAGTTTAGAAAATTAAGTATTTTACAACACATGCAGCATGAAAGGCAGATTTATCAAGATCACAAATTCAGGAAAGAGTGTAAAAAGGTTTAACTGGTTTCGCTAAAAAAAAACTGAGAAATACAAAACCACTACACGATGAAAAGCCAACGAATGACTGATAATTTTAAACTATATTTTATGTTGAAACAACGCATTTCAGCATAAACTTGGTCAAATTGAAGAAAACGTACAAGACATCAGCCAGTTCGACGGCTAGCAAATGCTGAGGTTGTTTTCATCGTTGCAGACACGGTCAGCAATTTTACGCGCTGAACCACTGAACATATATCTGTACATCAGAGGTGAACTCCACTACGGGCTTAATGTCGGTTCATCTTATGTCTTAAAAGAGTAGAATATGTCTTGCTTTAAATTTTAACTTTGAAGCATACAGGTTGCATAATATGTTCTTCTGTTTAATAAAGCTACACTTAAGAAAGCCGCACCGCAGTGAAATTTATTTTAGACCTGGCTACAATTCGAAGCAAACTAGTGATTTCGCTGTTCTTTTGTTTACTATTTTTCATAATATCGTCAAGAAGCATAGGTGTGGTACGAAAAGTTTTCGTTTTGTTCTGTGCGGGGTTGGAAGTCAGCTTATGTTTGCAAGGCGGTTGAAATCTTTAAGGTTTACCTTGAATTTTGATGGCGACCCGTCTAGATTAATTTTACTTCCGGGCTCCCCCAGAATGTAAAACCACAAGTGTTAAAACTCTGTGAAGGTGTTCAAACGTAATGAGTTTACTTTGGAGCTCAAAGAAATGCAAACTTTAGAGGGAAAATGTAATATGTTCAGCGTGTGTGGAAGAACTGAAACGGATAATGTATAAAAGGTTTCAGGCATGGAATGTAAAAAAGCAGAAAGTATCTGGAAATATTAATGTCTTTCAGAGTTGAAGGCGAACACAGTGAGTGAGTGCCAAAAGCCAAGTGCATCGCGCGTAATGAAAAATTATTACAACCTGGCTTTGATTGTTTTCGCTACTCGGCGCGGGTCCATGAATAAGATGGTCGCGGAAGTCATTTTTAGATGTAGGTAGTTTCGTAATTTTGCAAGTTTATTTACTGTCGCGTCAAATGTATATGAAAGTGAGAAAAGTGGAAGAAAAAAATCTGAAATATTATACACATGATAGTATGTGGAGCCAACACGCATATTGAAAACGAACAGGAAGAAAGTCAACGAAACGCTTCCCTATGAGTAATCACATTACTGTTATTTAATATTATCTACGGATCTTTGTTACTTTCGTGAGCCGCTGTACTCATGTCAGTTATTTAGTTATTTGATAATCTTATACACTTATATTCTGATGTGAAAGACCTGAAAACAGAAACCAGGAAGAGAAATAAAATCCTTATCGAGATAAAGTGCGTTGCACTCACCACGAATTGGGCATTGCAATCAGATTACGAAATTAAATAGAAAATAGTACACGCCTAGACTATTTAATGATACACAGTGACATGTTTTACATAAAGAGTGTTCTTCAGAGCAGACAAGTATTATTTTCGGTTAGAAATTCCACGAATTAATGCTCTAAACAGTAAAATAGGTAATATCCATTTTGTTCAACATACTTCTGAACACTAATTTGTCTATATTACTTAATCCAATTAAGTAGAAAATTGTCTGCAACGACTGTTTGGAAGATAGTTTGATATAATTGCGATAAAAGATCATTTCAATATCTAGAAGGCGCTATCATCAGGATATATATTTTATACGTATACTAACTTTTCAACCTGGCACCGCCAGCAGTTCGTAGCTGTGTTTTACATGTGGATTAGCAAAGCAACAGGTTGAGAACTACTGAAATCTTTTTGCTTAAAAAAATCATTGAAGCTGTCAATCCTAATGCACTTCTGTAGAAGAATAACAATAAATCTAAAAAAGTGTTCTGAATTTTTAGTTTTAGTAGCATTTGCAATATTCCAAAAAGAAAGTGCATGCAATATATATATGAGCTCCTGCGTAACCTAGTCGGCAGCGCGCTAGACTTCAATGTGAACGGTCCCGGGTTCGATTCCCGGTGGGGGCTAAAAAAATCGGGCTTGACCCATCATCGTGAGGACAATTGGGGAGCTGCTGTGAAGAAAAGACAGTGGCGATCACAGTGAGAGCTTCGGCTTTCCTCTCCCAACCCTTCTGGTCAGCGTGGGAGCAGTAGACCAACTTCCCTTTCGGAAAGAGGCCTCATCCACTACTGGATTGAATATCGCTATGATTTATTTATTATATTTGTATATATTATATATATAATATAATATATGTAATATTTAACACTTTTTAAAATTGCACATTTATATGGCAGTTGAACTTTAAACTTAAGTAAGCATTGTAAGGTACTATCCACTCATTACCGATTTCTCTATTTCCCACATTGTACCTTTCCATAATGTTTCTACGACAATGCCGAGGCTATACTGCTAAGTTTACTATTATCTCACACTGGAAGGGCTTTGGAAAGTATTTGCTACATTTGCTATCTTCCATGCAAGGCGATTTAGGGTTCGTTGTCCCATACCATATGTTTCCAAACAATCTGATCACGCGAAGGGTCAGTCAGGTATTTCCGATGACACTATATTATCAATGTCTTCAGTGTTTGAGGCTTATCCTCGTCAGCGAGGATCAGTAAATGAGCGTGAGGCAATCCTCTCTTCTGAAATTCTATTACACGGACTTTTGCGACTACTTTCCCCAAAATGTTTCAAAAATTCTCTTCCACTATGGGTTCTAAGTAATCTTTATAAACAAATATGGTTTTCCGTACTTACGAATAATTGACATTGCGTCCTGGTAACATTGCTGCGTATTTCTTGGACTACCAATAAACGATGGTGGAAATATGATTGGTTTTCCAACTGACAAACCTTCGTCTGTTACTTTAGAATAGGTATAATCCATCACCCATTAACAGTTTTGTGCATATATGTCCTTTTTATGTTCCCTGGTCCACTTTAGTCTGTTAGGCTCTATTTCAACATACATATCAACTATATATTTTGAGTCAACTTACTTGCATTGAGGAATTGGTTAAACTCTGTACGTACAGCCAGTCTATACCCGTAGTAGGCCATCTGCGTTATTCGTTTTGAGGAGACCTCCATAAGGATATTCGGATGCCACCTTGACTCTCTTCACGGAAACAGTAGAGGGTAAGTTATAGGCCCTAGGCTCGGGTGAAGCAGCTTATACGTCGGGTCCTGGGGCCGCCAGTGTTAGGTTTTAGGTGAATAAGGAGATCCTTTTCAAAAGGTGGTTCTCCATCAGTACTTTGAAAGACGATTGCAACTTCATTACTGTAAGAAACATTATATCACCTTTTATCTGACGAACGGTCGGACGTTATAGCCATTGCCACTTTGGTAGGCATGATACCCTGATATTTTCCCTTGACTTCCTCCTTTTTCTCCATTTCATGAAGCATTACATAGGCTATCGTCGGCTTGTTAATATCACGTAAGAATATTCCAATAGAATCCATTAGATACCTGCCTTTGTCTGGTTGCCTCTTCAGGATCCTATATATATATATATATATATATA
>JAGDQP010049760.1:0-14416 GCA_022664845.1 Lepisma saccharinum | reverse complement strand
TATTACTTTGGTCTTCGGGGCAGTATCTAAAGTCCATCATGTTCAAAGAGTAGTTTCGCTACATTCTTTTTATAGCATATTTACAGTCTAGTACATTGTTATGGCGCAGTCTACAATACTGCAAAATGAGGAACTATTTAAGCTTGGCATCAAAAACTTCTTTACTTAACCCAATCTCAGGGCCGATTGTAAAGATGGAGTTTAATCTTAGTTTAAGTTAGACCTAGGCTTAAACATCAATTTTCAAATGCACCAACTTAGCTTAAACCGTGGTCTAACCTAAGTCTACATCTTTGCAATCGACCCTCAGTTTAAATAATAGGTTGATTTCAGTAATATTCTATAGTGACATATACATAGAGAACAGAAGTTAGCTCAAGTTATTTGTTCGGCTTTGTAAATAACGTTCGGCATATATTAAAGAAATCCAAAATACATTTCATATGTTACTTTCTGTCAGAATTCCCACAAAATATTATTCTACCATGATGGTATCATTTATTCCTTGCTAGGTATTTCTTTAGTATACGTCGGACGCCCCATTTTGAACCACAGGTATACTATAGCTTACGTCGGGCATGATTTTTTCGACGAAATAAGTTACAGGTTCATGAATCAGAATCACGGTAATTTTACGTCAGTCACTTGTTCATTTCCCATATCACCATTTCTACTTTGCAACAAAAATCACTGACAATATGTCTAGTGAGTGATAGCGAACGACGACGGGTTACACAAAGCCAGGTTCGAGATTTTTTATTTTACACGATGCAAATTACCTTTAATAGACAGCACCTGTGACGGCTCCATTTATGGTTCCAAATAGAACACCCGACGTATACTAAAGAGATGCCGAACCATAAATGGAGCAGTCATAGATGATGTTTCTTCGTGACGTATAATGAAAAAAAAAAGGCTAATCTGGCTTCATCTAACACGTCTTCATTTGCTATCGTTCACTCGACATACTGTCAGTGATTTTTGTGGCAAAATAGCACTGGTGATATCATATGGAAATACACCTGTCGCCATGACGTAGCATTAATATGATTCCGATTCATGAGCGTGCGAATTATTTCGTTCGGAAAAATCACTCCCAACGTAAGCTAAAGTACGTCAAATATATTTTCTTAATTAGATCTAAATAATCTGTTGATTACCAAAACTTCTAGCCTGATTTTTAATATATCCTTCAGAAAGTAAACGTTAAGTCGTTGATTCATTTACTAAAATACGCTGATTGCAGAAACTAATAGGTTATAATCATCCCATAACTATCCTAAAAATAAAATGATATATTTTACCTATGAAATATGATACCTTCCTGCTTTCTGCTGCTATAATTTATGCAGCCAGTTGCAACGCATTTCACCATAATTCTACTTAATAATGAAAAAATCAAATATTGTTAAATTTAAAATTAGTATTTGCAAGTGGGAAACAAATATGGCGGATAATACCCGTTGCCATGAACTACCAAGCGCGTTCATTTTTTTCTTGGCTTCAATCTTGTATTAAAGTACAGATAGCTTATACCATATCCTTCTATATATAACATCCTTGCTACTTGCGTATTCGAAGGTTTGAATAAAGAAAAAGAAAATCTAGAATCGGGGATTCGGCAAGATGGCTGCTTAATGGATGGAAGCTGCTGAAATTCTTAGTGTTTAATTTGCTCAACTTTATAGTGATTTTGGCCTTGATTTCTCGAAAATTTAACAAGAAAAATCATATAGTGGTTCAACGCTTCATGTAATAGTGTTTCAAGTTTGAAATTGAAAATTAATAGCGAAATATACATAATAAAATGACTGTGACTAGAGTTAAAGAGTTGAACTGACGCCTATGGCGGACTGTAACCATAGTAACTGGTAATCAACTGACTTTAAAACAGCAATTATAAAGACTGATAGACTGTTAAACTGTCATATATTAAAAATATTATTAAAAACAGCAATTGTTTAAACAAATGTGCCATGGATGGGCGTAATTAATGCCATTTCCGCACTAGCTATTAGACCAGACCAGACCAGACCAATATCTAGAATCAGCTGTTGTTAAACTGCTTGTTTTTTTTTTATATAAAACGGATCTAAGATTTGGTGTGTTGAGAACATTATTACAACTGTGCTTGTAATAGATCGATCGGTATAGTATTTGGAAAATATAATTTCTAAGGAGGAATTACTTAATTGTTTATAAGATATTCAATGTAGATGATCCAGAATCGACTTAAGGTAAATCTGTTCAGAGAATTTTGAGAATATTCATACTAATGCATGATATTGGTAATGACCTCGTCAACAATGTAAATAACCCTACTATTTCTATGAAGTTCTGTGTTCTTGATTCAACGTAATGATGATATACTTTGCTTGTGGTTTGTAGCTAGAAGAGTTTAATGATGCTAATATCTGTGCATGAAACTGTTATGTTATTTCTGTGTAATCTGTCATAGTGTTTTGTATTTGTCGTTCTACGTTTCTACGGCTATTCTTTAGTATCTGCACTAAACTTATGGCTTAACTGGAATGCTCAGGAATAGTTGCATTTATGTTGGAAAGAAAACTAATCTATGAAATATACTGTATTCGCTTGTGCATGCTACCTGTCTAAACATAATCGCATGGAATCTATATCAGGTAAACTAAGGAGCTATGAAATGAGGCAATAGTATGTGATTTAGTCTGCTACTATATAGAACATTTGACTAAATAGTTCTGTGGATTGGAATTAAAGATTCTTCTTGTTTTTTATCCCTTGAACTTATGTTTATTTTTAAATTGTTCCATGACTGAAATATTTACCTTAGAATTTTACTTTCTTTACGTTACGACCATTTAGTACATTTCTTAGTGGAACATATTCGAAAAATAAAAGTATTCCTGAAATCTTTCGAAGGTGGACATTGCCATATTCCATGTATGTGGCAGGAAATTTCTAAATTTATCCAGTCATACGCCATAGTCTTCGAAGAACATGCCTGACATGTATATTGGGAATATACCTATGCTGTGTGGGATGTGATAAATTTAATTTTTACTGTATGTAGGGAAAATAATGGCTACGCGTACCTTGACTGAGGGAGACCACAAAGAAAACGTCGGTAAGGATAGCCAGAGCTGTTTTATCACTATACTTAGTGGCATTTTTTTATGAAAACTTGTTGGCATCCTTCCTTAACATCTGCGAAGCCTTGAATAAGTATATCGGAAAATAGCACTGCAATCGGGCTAGTCCATTAATCAGTTACCACCATTTTTTACTGGAAGGACAATAATCCTTTTTGAAAATAAGTCCTTTCGTATGTTACTTATTCACGTAATTGCCGACTTTTTCTGTCACGTTGTAATTTAGCACTTCTCCATTATGATGCTAGCACATTTGTGGCTAAGTCACCAGCACACTTAGCAAAAATTCTAATCTAATATTTTCGTATGGCGACAAGAGGAGTGGCCAAGTGAGAATAACTCACCAGTTATTCGAACAAGTATTTATAACAATAATAATAGAATAATGGCTTACAACCTAGCTCTCACCAGGTTCGTTCTGTTTCTTTGTTGCCCCGTTGCACAACACCCACATTCTTACATTATTTAATTTTTATTACAATGTTATAATATTCTACCCCTCGGTGTTAAAAAGCCATAGTTTCCTTTCAGGAAGAGAAACAATACTTCACAAGTTCACAGTTTAATCTTGGTGTTGTAATTGGCGTGCACCTCTTTTAATGCCTATCTTGCTTCAGAGTGTCTCCCTTCACTGGATGTTAGATTGACATTTGTAATAGCAGTTAGCACAGGTATTGAGAAGTTGCTCGGCCCATGCAAGCCGAACGTTTCTACTCATTTCTCCCCTCCTTAGCTTTCCATTGCTTCCACAAGGTGGCAGTTGTGGCGCGCAAGCGACAAGACCTCCTCCCAGGCTGCACAAAGCCGTCTGCTACTTCGCTTCATTTACTCACAGTTTCTCTTTCTCTCTCTCTCTTTGCGTGTGTGAGAGCGTATATATATATATATATATGTGTGTGTGTGTGTGTGTGAGCATACATACATATATATATATATATATATATATATATATATATATATGTGTGTGTGTGTGTGTGAGAGAGAGAGAGAGAGATAGCGTGTATGTGTGTTTGTAAGAGTAAGCGTGTATGTGTTTCTTCCTGCATTTGAATAGACGAGACTGCGATGTTAGCATAAAATGTCAAGAGCGACTCTCGAGTTCTAGGTAACGAAAACTAACTATGCTGGAGTGACTCTTTATTGTCGAAAGATAGGCACCAGAGCAAATATTTAAACTCGTATGCGTACTTCCAGTCTAATCCAATGGGGACCAAATTTTCAGTTTAAAATCAATTTCATACGCAGAATATCGCTGTGTGGCCCGTTTTTTAAGTTTTACTTCCTGAGTTATAAATATAATAGTATCTCGTACTCTGCATCTAGTAGAAAATACTGCAAGTATTTACGTTATTTGCAAGAATTAAGACATAAATAATAAATGAGTCTCACAGCATATCAAGCGTAAAAAGCTGAGTTAGAACTGAAAATTTGCTCCATATTGGTTTAGACTGGAAGTGGACAAATGAGATTGTCCTAGCTTCATATATTCATGAAAATTGGCAGCATCAGCAGTCAGTCCAGTATCGCTTTTAGATTGTGGCGACTCATGTTACTTTAATAGCGAAATCATAATTTTAAAACCATTGCATTGTATCGTCCCGTTTCAAATGCTGTGTATATACATTGTTACAGGAACTGTCTTCAATCTACTTGGCAGAAAAAAATCGATCAATGTCAGTAGCTGTGGGCTTGTGAGGCTTTATAGTTCAAAATAGCTTGGAGGAAAGGTTTAGTAAATCTCCAAAGCTTCTTTTACCGCCCATACAATTCATTTTATCTTTATCCGAAGCTTCTAAAACTAATCTCGTAATAATACCAATAACAGTCACAAATTTCTAGCCACAAAAAATTATGACAAACTATCAAATTCTATATCATAGCTACATTTTTCTAAGTTTCCTCAACATCTTAATTAATTGACGTCCGTTTATTTGATAATCTGGTCACTTCTTCTTTTGTGTATACGTTACATAATTTAACTCTACGTTGTTTGATTGCGAATGATTACCCAATCAGATGATCACCCAATCATCTCATACGTAGTGAAAGTCCAGGCTGAGCTCCCGTACATTCTCCTTGCCCCAACACAAATATTTAATTTTATGTATGCTTCGTAAGCCCAAGGCCTTTTCTAAATTTTTCGTTTCCCCCTACTCTTTGTGGCTATCGGCGGGCCTGAGTGGAACACCCAGCAGAGACAACCACTGGCTGCCATTGTATTTCATTCCCTTTTAATAATGAAGCATTTTAGTACAGAAGTACACCCTTTTCTACAGACATGTTTTGGTGTGATGAAACTTGACGTCTGGAAAATAGTTGGGGCCTCGTCGGATTTGGAATTTCCCTTTAAATTCCATTTTATATGCAAATTTGTATAATTTTATATATTTGATGTAGGGTAAGGTAAGGTAATTTTGTGATATTTTTATACTGAATGAATTTTTATAAGGAAAATAAAATATTTTTTAAACTACATTTATATATTGGGAACATCCTTCTAGGCAATGTTTCCACTAGTTTACTAATGAGATACAAGAAACACACAGTAACTGAAAAAATAAAGAAAACAATACTAAAGGGAAAGCTTATTTGAAGATAGCGATAGGTTATTTGGTGATAGTGGGTAGGTTATTTGTTACATTATGAATTATTATGATAAAACATAATAAAAGAGTTTCTTCAATGCAGTCGTTGCTGTTTTATTTCAAAAATCCTTAAAAACAACAACCGTAAGCACCATGTTCCCAGTCCTCGGTCCCAAACAAGTTCTATACTTTGTCTACGTATTCAGTATTTGCAATTATTTGTTCATATGTTTTCATAAAGTTGTGCAAGATAAGTTCATTATCTAAATGTGTTTCGATAAATTTCTCGTAAATTACATCACAAATATAACAATACTGTAAAGATTCCCGCACAATTTCTTCCTTGGATTCCTCAGACATGTCAATACACTCGTGTTGGGCTGTTTCCATACTGTGGCTAGTCATATAGTCTAACATTAAGATCGTATTATCCTGCCCCTTGGATAGATTATCCTGCGATGCATGCAAACCGTCCGGTTTTCAATTAATTATTGCCTTTTACCTACTAAGCAATAATTTCCGACACAGTGGCTTGCTACGGGAAACCTGCAGCAATGAACGCTCCTGAAATACTCTATTTTCTTTATTTTACATGTGGTGGTGCTTAATAACGGAAATTGGAGTGTAAATAACACTATAGAAAAATGATCCAAAACCGAGGAACCATAGTGAAAACATTTCGGAATTCCGAAATGATTTTGCAAACAATTAAGGAACTTTCTCTTCTGTGAATAAGTGCTAAGTCTCAGTGTAGTGTGTGAGAGGTCTTCCCAATCATGAAGAAACTGCTTAAATTGGTATTCCGACTCACCCGAGAGCGGAGCCCGCTCTCAGCTATGACTCGCGTGAGTATGGTGGACTAGAGATAGAACGGAGTGTCAACATGACGAAAAATAAAACTTTTCTAGTATTAAGTTTTGAAATTTGTATTTTACTAATCAGAAAATTTATTTTCGGATCTTTACAAACCATACTGGAGTCAATGTTTTTATGTTTTCTTGTGATGTCCTGTTTTGTCCCAAGTGTTAAATGTTCTTGCTATATGAAATATAGAAATATTAAAGAAAAGAGATAATATATCCCCCTCAATTAAAAAAAAAGACCAGGATTACATTCTCGAAGCCTGGTCAAGAAAAGTCCCGCACCACCCTAAGTTCAAGATGAAGGGAACAAAGGAGCTTCTTGGACTTCCGGAACTCCACTAATCTGCCAGTCACTAGGGTCAGCCTGTCCCAAATTCAAGAAAGCTAACAACTGCTTGTGACGCGTTTCCTTGGAAGCGCACAACTCAATTTGAGCTAAGAAATGCTGAAAGATGGGAGTGGAAGGTGGGTCCTAAATGTAACTTTGCGCTAGAATATGCGATTCTGAAAATGAGAAAGGATAAAAAGGGACTAATATGCAAGAACGGGTCAGGAAAGGAACAAAAAGTCGCTTAGAATTAGGCAGCTTATGTTTCTATTCAATCAAGGAACTCCTAACCTCGCGGCCAATATCAAGAAAGCTAAAATTGAAAATATACAGAACGGTTATTCTGCCGGTAATACTTTATGGTTGCGAAAGTTGAAATTCGACCCTGGCAGTTGAACATAAATTACGTTCGTTTGAAAATAAGTTTCTGAGAAAGATCGTAGAAAATCGTAGAATTAGTCTTGTATGCTTTGAAAACTTATGATTTTCTATCACTTTACTTGTGCCCACCTGTGAATATATCTATCACTGATGATCTAATTAATTTCTAAAATCAAATTTATTTAATTTTCTTTTGCAGCGACAAATTACGGAAAGAGTTATTAATTGTAGATTAGTGAGACTGTCCTCCTGAAATAACACATAAGTTTACATATGTTTAAAAGTAGGATTGTCATCTAATAAGAGACTGCTATATTGAGCTAAATTTAGAAGATAAATTCACAGTTTGCTGTGTTTTCAGAAACATAACTTCGCTTTTGTGTAATCTATTGAACAAATATGTGCTTATATACGCATCCATTTATAAAACTCATGATTTCGTGTGCTCTTGCAGGCGTACATACAAACAAACATTTTTGTTTTTACACCATTACACATGAGACACGAGCACAACGAAAGGCCATTTCTGAAAAATGGATAGTGCATTGTCAGGAAATGGTTCCTATCGAAGAGGAAGCAATTATATTTTTTCTGTATGGGAAGGGAATATTGCAACTGCAGGAGATTTTTGCGTCCAAGCATCCCCTTGAACACCCTTCTCTTAAAATAAAATAATAAAAAAAAGCTCTCTGAAGGTGTTAGCTACAACGAACGTTTTAAAAACATATGGTTTGTGTATTCTTTTCTGTTTGAATAGCTTAAGGTCTCTATGGCAGGTGGGTTCAGTAACCTAGGGATTATGTACAGTATTGTACCCGCTCAATGGTCCACTTATTGCTTTGGGAATACTGTATTTATATTTCACCTCGTTATAATGTATACGGTATAATTTATTTAATTTGTATTTTTAGATTCTATGTTTGTGACCTTTTACTCTTCAGGAACACTGTTTTTTCGGGAACCTCACAATCCAAGGAAACTGACAGATGAGTCTTTATTGAAGATACTCTGTGGCGAAGTTTCCATGTAAGCTTTGTAATCAGTGACTACTAGGGCTTGGAACTTAATGACCAAAAAAGTCCATAAATATTGACTATAATATAACCTTTCAGTGTGAAAAAATAGCCACAAAATTGATAAAGATAAACCTATAAAATTCACGATCGTGTGAAAAAATTATTAAGGCATCATGATTTCCATCTTCAGAAGGAACTTGATGTAAATTGGAAAGTACAGTGAATATAGGAAGCCACAACTAGGCAGAGATGTGGACAGGAAATTGAATTTCCTTTTCAGGCAATGAATTTTACTTAAGGAAAAAAAGTTACTATTATGGATAGTGAACGTTTCAACAGCTTAGCTAATGTTAGAATCTTTCATGAGAAGAAGCTAATGATTCAAACTTAACACAAAACTTAAAATATTTTAGATTCTAAACTACACATATTAGTATTTGAATTGACTATTGCAAAAAAGGGCATATGTTATAAATCTAAAGTTTTGAGATATTTTAATAAAAACTGAATAACTGGAGGAAGGCGGAACAACAGTGGAAACTGTCGTTACTTACACGTTAAGTTAATACTGTGACTAAAATACATTATCTTTTAATAATATATATTTCTTAATAAACTATGATATTTTGTGACATATGCCCTTTTGCAGATAATGGTTTTCTTTTCAAGACAAAGGGGCGTCTACACGTTAAATGAAAAGTTTTATTTAATGCTGTATTATAATGATTACATCTCTTAAAACTATACATATTAACAAAAATAACTGTGACAGCACAAAATAGTATTTTTCCTTTTGGGAACATAAAAATGAATACTGCAACATAACACGTTATGGCTTTGATAAGTTATACTGTATTATTATTTCGTTGATGAAAAACATGTCGAAGTTTTGTCCCTGCACATATTGTACAGTAGCTTATTCATCAATATCAGATGCACAGTCATCTAGGATGGTGGATGGACACTGTAATATGTTATCACGAAAGGAATATCCCGGAAGGGAACGTTGCAGTTTACCCATATCGTCGAAATTCTTTTGCTGATTCGAATTTTTCCAGCAGAATATGCACATGTCTGAGGGAGAGATGGTGGTAGACCAAGCGCAAGTGTGAAAGCATGTTTTACCACTTCATGGACAAGTTTTCGTGCAACTACGTGACCTGGACTTCCGTCTTCACACTCCAAATGTCTAAATTTGGAATGCCACCTTTTCTGTTTGTGGTTTGTTGCCAGACTGCATCGAAATACTCATCTTCTTACATTGTGTAGGATACCAAGTCTTGAAAGACAGCATTACAATGTTTCAATCAATTTCACTGAAAACCTTTCCTCCATACTTGAGCGAAAGATTAGTTCTTGACACTTCAACGAATTAACCATGAAATTGCACAGCAGTTATTACTGAAATTTAATACAGCAGAATTGTCTACTGTGCAGCAATCGATGCGTCTTCGTCTGATATATCTATGGAATCGATTTCTATCTTCCGATATCTTTTTGCATGCTACAGGGAATACGCTGGCTGGAAAAAGAAACAACTTTTAGGCCAAGAACTGAATTTGACAACACGGTTGCAGCGAGACAAGGGGATAAGAACGTTTTCATCCACCACAGAGGAGGAGGGGGATAATTAGACTTTTCGTGATTTCCATTCCTTGCTGTGGTTCTTTTGATGGACCTCATTCTACTTCCTCGTTGCCAGTTTCTCTATCTTTTCCAGATGTTTGTGGAGTGAAGCACATAATAAGTGACAAGGAAATAGCATTTCAGTGATCCTTCATTTCTTGTTTAGCTTTCAGTAACAACTAAATCTTCTGTTGTCTCAATCTCTCTATTGACCTGACGCCTGGCATCTCTTTGCTATAGCGTGAGTTATTACAATCCTAACAATTCTATTTGTTTTATTTTTAGCATGTTTGTATGTCTGACGCATGAATTCTATTACAGCTAAGCAAAAACATATTGGAAATAAGAGTGAATTCTTTTAAAAATGATCAATAAAATGGACTAAAATCAAGAAAATGACCAATAAACAAACAAACAAACAAAAAAAAAAGCAAGCATGAAAAAATAATACAAAATAAAAATCACGTTTATGCTTCGGTTTAGAGTGAAATGAGTTTTTATTATAATCCACGTCATTTCCAAATGTTCAGGACCAAGTCGTAGTGATTACGTTCTGAAGTTAGAAATAATCGCTACGTGAATAATGGTATGATAATATTTTGATTGCATTTATTTATTTATTTTTGTTCTTTTCTCCCTCCCTGACAACATTATCACATCAACTAGGAATCCCCGTGATAGATTTATGAACGCTACGTTCGGGGAAAAGTTGTAATCGTCAGAAAAGAATGAAGTTGAATAACATGCTTTTTCTGTAACAAAAACTGGCAATTTGGAATAACAAACACGAGATCTAAATTCAGTTCAATTTAACTGTGAATAATGCACCCTGGCACCTATAAATATTTGAATACACATTTAGACTTAATTTTTCGCTTAGGGTTTCAAAAATGTCACCGTTCGCCACTGATTTAGATACTATTTTTACATTTGCCTCTTAAAATAGGTCAAGATTCAAGATGAACAGATTGAAAATTATTCGAATCTAGTTTTCATGGTGTTTATGACAACTAAAATCTCTCTCTCGTTCAACCTTGCAATGCTCATACTGAGTAATATTTGATGAGGTTTACTAGGGGGGTTACTCAGTCCCACCAAGCAAATGCTGGGATAGTACATAGAATAAAGGCAATGGCTTCTACTTTCCTCATCCTTTCACCAGAAGATATGCTCGCTGAGGGATGTCATCCTTCAGAATTGTGACGAACCTTTACTGTAGATACCTGTAGAGTTGATTAATATAAATTAAATAGAAATGAGAAAATTAAATGCCAGTAATGGTTCGCCGGTCGTGATGCCGTTCAAATCTCGGCTGAAGTACAGTATTTATTTTCTTTTTCTAAGTACAAAGTTTGTCATAATCACCATTCGTGTTATGCAGAAAAGCGGTAGGTCCTTCAAGCACGTAAAGCTGTCTATAGTCATCTCAATTCTGCGCCTCCTCCTTCTTCCTCTTTTCTATTCAACCATAAATATTGCATAAGTTCGTAAAAAGGACCTAACCATATTCTTTTTCTCTTCTTTATTTTCTACAGTATTTTTAATCCTTCGCTTACTCTTTTCTACACTCTCTCATCTCATACGTTATGTGGTCAGCTGACTTTTTAATTCTTCTTCATTTCGAAAGCTTCCACTTTTATACTATTACTCATAGAACTATCTTTCACTCCATATAACCCTATACTTGACGTGAAACATTTAATCTTTTCCATCAATTAAGAAAAAATATTCGTGTCTCTTTCTCCATTTATACACTTGCCTATATTTATTTTTAACACTTCATGTCCTTACTTACTTCCAGGACACTTTCAATTACATTATATATTTTTTATCTTCCTTGAAAAAAATGAATACTTGGAATTTTAAATTTATTTTATGGCTTCTAGGTGTCTAAGGCTCAAGTCGGTATAGAGTAGAGGAAAGAATGAGGGAAGGAGTTGGCCAGGGCCTAATTTGAAGGTATCATCTTGGCATTTGTCTGGTGTGACTGACGGAAAACCCTGGAGAAACCTCGGTCAGGATGGTTTTCCGCTGAAATTGAACTCAGGGCCTTCTGAATGCGAGGCCAACACTCTACCACTGAGCTACAGCTGCTCGGTTGAATCTTTGAACATCCCAAACTTATCTGACGTCATTAACGCAAGAATGTCAAGCAGCTTTTAGGTCTTGTACATCGACTAATACAGTCTATTTTTCACGATACAATGTCTATAGACGAAATTGAATTATTGACTCGTTTGTCATTAAAAATAAACAAATAAGAAATTCTTCGACAAGTTTGAAAAGAAAAGAATTTATGAAGAAGAAGAGGAAAGAACTCTTATTGGTTAAAATGAGAAAGAACTTCTTCGTCTATCTCTCGATTTGTTGGAATTGTGGGAGGAAATTGTCCTGCTTAAAGGAATAATTACATTTAATTCGTTGCTAATTTTCCGCACGGCCTCCTCATTTTTCTTCTTTTAGTATTGGCAAACACTTTTTTATGCTAGATCTAACAGGAAAAGTATATTGATTTTTCAAGCCACTTTTCTTTCTTTTCCCCGTTATTTTTTCTTTCTCCCTTAACAGCAAAGAAATTGTCAACTTTCGCTGGCAAATATTCAGAATTCTTAGATGTTCCTGTAATACAGAAACAGCCTTGTTAGCAAGTAAACAATTCCTTCAATCACCCAGAACCTCCCCCCCCACTCGCCCTTTGCACTCTTTCCTACCTCTTACAGGCACGTATCCAGTGTTGCAAAATTAGCATTACTGCCAATATAATCAGTTGTTTTTTCTGTGCATGTGTATTAGTGTGTTACTAGGACTAACAAGTAAAAAGGGAGACTCCAGCGGCGGTTTTTCGGGTGAAGTGAGTGAAGCTGTACTTCACCTATTATTTTATTTCTGCATTAATTAAACAAAGAAAACACAATTTCAAAAATACTGAAATAAATATCATAAAATGTCAGCTAGAATAACACCAACTCGCTTTATTATAATTTTGCCTACAAGTAATTCACAATACTGACACTAGAAGGCGCCATCCGTCTTGCAAAGCAGGCTCCTTTGGTTTCTCAGCTCAGCAAAAGGAAGGAAAGGAAGCATTTAGGGTTGTCCCTAGCTATTCTCATTCCTACTGACCTTGAGACTTGAGCGGAAGTGAGGTCCACTATTTGTAGCAGAAGGTGAACTTCTGTCAGGCCAGTCTGACCAATCAGAAGCGGCCTGGAGCTCAGCGTTGGCAGAGACCTACTCCTTTCTTTCCTACTCGGTGGCGCCTGTGAAGTTCTTTCTTGCTCTTTCCAAAAGAGTTTCACTGCCCAATGCATAGTGAGATACTGGAATTGTTTTCTCCAAATCCCACCTTAGCGGCACTATGAATGGTTGCGACAGGGCTGGAAACTACACGATAATTACCACGGTCGTAAGGAATTTTATCGCCTGTACGATGTATAATCCAGATTTTACTACTAGAAAATATATAGTAAATTGGATGCTTAGCATCTTAGCTAAAGTATGTGCGATTTTAAAACCTAGTAAGTTGATATATCATCACGCTTTTAAGATAAAAAGAAGGGAAAAATTCAAACGCATGTTGCGGACGAACTAGCAAAATTTCAACGTAAAAATAACTATCCAGTCACTGAAGTCTTCTCACTCAGTGTTGAGTTCAGAGAATTCAGGAGGTGTGTGGGGGTGGGGTAGGAATTGCGCTAAAAGAGGAACTTTACTTTCAAGAACAATATTTTATCTTTTGCTATGGTCATAACAAACTCACTGGAGAATCTTGAAGCTCCAATGGGGATTTCTCTCGCCCCACCCTGTAGGTTCACCATTAGTACCATCAGATGTAATTATTATACACGCATATCGGATTGAGCCTATGTTGAAGCCAAGTACTCACCTTTGGTGCTGGGGTCGTCGGATCGATCCCTGCTCATGCTATGTGAGCTTTGTGGTGAACAAACACCGTGTGCGTGGGTTTTCTCAAGGTGCTCCCGTTTCCTCCCACTTTCTTCATTCCATCAATTCATCCCATCATCATCCATACGGTCTGAGCCATAGTTGCCTAAAGGCCTTAAAATGAATTTTAAAATATCGAAGCCAAGTATGGGAGTTAATATGTCCATCAAATGTTAAAGCCACAATTTTCCACTAAAATGGAAAAAGAAAAATATATCCTCGTCATAATCCGGAGCATATACAAATTTGATAAGTAGCATCAATATTTATATTAGCTTTATATTAGTGACATAATTATTTATATTTATAAAGCTTTATGTATATTAATTGGTCACATCTTCACTATTAGGTTTTAAAGACTGTTTAAAAATCTTGTCGGTGATAAAATGATCGTGTAAGTTAATATTGAAGATACGTGCATTGATTATTTATATGAAGAAAATTTTAATATTAATATCTATTCAATGCATAAAATGAAAATAGCGAAATAAGTTTACTAGCTAGAGAGGCTCGCTCAAGCAGATACTGACAAAACCCTCCA
>JAGDQP010049759.1:0-14416 GCA_022664845.1 Lepisma saccharinum | reverse complement strand
AATTCTTATAGTTTATATAACATCGACATTTTAATGCATTAAAGTTATCAGCCACAATATACTTGAACTCAGGAGTGGATTTCGACCATTGCATGGTCTCGCCAGGCAAGAACGGACCAAAAATTACCAGGTGCCTGGACGGACAAAGCAAAATCAATGATTTTCCACATAGCACAGCATATCCCGTTTAGAACCAAAGTATGGGTACAATGTTCCAGAATATTTTGTGATCAAATAAAAATACTTCCGAGGATGTACTTTTTAGAATATTAAAAGGATATTAAAGTTTGGAATTTCAGGAATATTCTGGCGAATGACCCTTAGTTTTCGAATAAAATAGGCATCTATAGGCTCATATTGGTGCTGCTGAACCACATTGATTTCTAATTCGACCTTGTAATGTGGAATCTTTAGTCGACTAAGGCCTTTAAGCTTATGTTTAGCTGGTTATATGTGAGTTCCGTCATTAAGATTTTTGACTTTAGTTGAAAAACCATATGGAGAGCTACATCCTGAAAATACATGAGCAAACCTTGTTTTTTTTCTACTGTCTTCCCAGTTATGAAGTGTTGCCATATATGCTCATACAACATAAAAAATCTATCTGGGTCCTCAGTTACTTTATCCGAAAATTGTGTTTGATGCCTCAGGCTAAATGAAAAATTTGTGGCCATATCAGTGTCTCCGCCCGAATCACTTTCGCTATCAAAATTTCCAGTGAATACCAGACTTCGTAGTTGGCATCTATTACCTATTATCTACCAAATTTCACGACTCAGTGTCTACTGCCCTTGAAAACCATTATGAAACGTACCTGACGTATAAAATCTCCTTGTTGAAGCCAAAATATGTCTATAAAGAGTTGGTCCGTATATAGGCACTTGATACTTAAAAATCGTACTTCTTGCACACAAAAACTGTTCTGAACACGGCTCACTTTGTGGGCACTCTTTAAGCACTGTTAAAAAAAAGGATTCTACCACTTCATTTAAAACTAGTTGCCATAGAAGACTATAGATGTTTGAAAAAAAAATATTTATAAACCCTGGTCGCATCCACCACGTAATGTTCCTGTGGATATCTAATGTTTTATAGGTAGAACGAAAGAATACACGGAATTGTGTTTTCTACCAGAGCCAGTTCTATTAAAAAATGTGCAAGTACGAAATGACTTAATACACAGACCATCCCGAACCATGGTTATATTTGAGTTTACAATAAAACTTAAGGTCAAAGCTCCTTCTTCGGGTTTTACGCCTCAAAGAAATAGGATGAAGTTTTGCACCAGCCCGTTGCAAACTGTACAAAATGGGATAGGCACCAGTCCGTTGCAACTGTGTGTCAGGGTAGCGTACGAGTCCGTCGCAACTGTGTACAGCTTTGAGCTTTTAAGGGGACACACCAGTCCGTTGCTAACTTTGTGTGTCAGGTGAGGAAGGAAGCATACCAGGCCGTTCAAAACTGTGTATACAGGAAAGTGCTTTGACCCGTTGGTAGTCGTAAGCTGCTAGGATAGAGAAAGGAGATCTCCCAGACGAGGAGTGATAGCAGTTGCATAGATGTCTGGATATTTATAGGGTTCTTTCGGGGTGTGGTCGTGTTAAGTTCCTCTTTCTGCTGTTCCAACTCCATCTAGCTGTGACTCCAATTTCATCTTCGGTTCTCGGTTGAACTGTTGTTGTCGTCTGCTTGATGATGGCATGTGCCTCTTACTACTTGTTTACACTGTGACACTTGTAGTACACATTTGCTTACAAAGCGTAGTTCATACATTTAACTTTTGTTTGTCTTGAATGAGTGGCACGTGCTTCAGACACGCGGATCAGTATAATATATTTTGGGGTCATCTGTAAATAGCACCTTTTCATTATCCAGTATGAATTCCGTTAGGTCATTAATAAACAAGAGGAATATCAATTGCGAAGATTCGGGCCTTGTGGGACTCATCTATAGAATCATCAGATTCGTAACCCTTAAATAGAACAGACTGTATGTGATTAGTTAAGAGCACATGAACCAGATCAAGGATGGCGAAAAGTGATAGTGATTTAATTTACCCAGTAAAATATTTTTATTAACTCTGTGAAACGCCTTTTCAAAGTCAATATAAATCACATTGACTTGCTGCCTTTTTTCAACGAGTTTCCAATACAATATGTAACAATTACAAGGTTCGTTATCGCTGATTTTTGTGAAACAAAGGCATGTTTTTATTTGAGATAACTGGCTTCACATGGTTAATTATTCGTTGATATACAATATGTTCAAAGACTTTTGCAAAGACTTCTAAGATTGCTAGAGTCTTTTAGGTATAAGACAAACTAAATCTGCTTTTCATTTCTTAGGTGAAATACATGCTTTTAGTACCAAGTTTAACGCAATCAATAGGCAATATATAAATATATCATTTGACTATATAGAAGGGTTTGACATCAGATCCAACTATCGTTTTGGGTTTTAGATTCTTGAGAACCTTTTCTGTTTCACTCAAATGTATTTGGTCAACAGAAAGTAGTCAAATTTCTTCGTAATTCGTAGAATTACTATCAAATTTACTGAATGGTTGAGAAGAGTATAAAATACTGATTGGGAGTTCTGTGTAAACGTATTAGCTATTTCTTCATTATTACAAATTCCAACCTTTAAATTTTAATACATTTGACGGAAGATGTTTTGTTTTAATAAATTTCCACAGTGGATCTGTATCATTATTGATATCTTCAGAATGTATGCTATTTCTGTGTCTTTCTTGACTTTCCAACGCAATCGTACAAATTCCTAATAGTAGGCTTTTGAATTTTCAATTTTGTATGTAGACTTTATATGATATACTATTTTTTAATCTTGAGTTTCCTAGTAGTGTCTTTAGTTAACCAGCACGGATATTGTAGGATAGAGTTCCTTTTGGAGGGAATACATTTGTCAGACATTTCGTAAATAATATAATAAAGTTTACAAACTAAGTCATTAACATTAATATACCCTTTTAAGCATTCTCAATCAATTTCCAGTATACTTTTAAGTAGTTCACGACATTGTTCTTTTTAAGTTTTTGTGCCCTGGATTTAGTAAATACTGTCGTGATTAACGTATTGATAACATTTAGTAAATCATAGAAACTTTGCTTTATTCTTTCCCCCGTCTGAAAATCACAACATAAGCGTCCTTGATCACCAGTAAAATATATCAAACTGTACTATTACTGCCCAAACCACCAATATTTGTAATGTGGACAATGTAAATTTAAATTCTACGGTACACTTATGTTAAACTTTAAGTAAATATACTATCGTTGTTTCTCGTTGACGTTTAGGTTTAGTAAAAAAATGTAAGCGTAAAAATACATTTTAAAGACTCTTTATTAATTATATATATATATATATATATAAGGACAATTGGGGAGCTGCTGTGAATAAAAGACAGTGGCGATCACAGTGAGAGCTTCGGCTCTCCTCTCCCAACCCGTCTGGTCAGCGTGGGAGCAGTAGACCAACTCCTCCCTTCGGGGAGAGGCCTCATCCACTAGTGGATTGAATATGGCTGTGATTTATTATTATTATATATATAAGGGACAGAGAGAGAGAGAGAGAGAGAGAGAGATTGGCAGAGCTGTTGGGTTAAGCTACTAAATTTACTGAGTCATAGCACAAATAATGAAAATCAGCTTGCTAGTGATTATGTAAAAAACAAAATAATTGAAACTAATTTAAATTAAAACCAGGATAATAATTATAAATGTATATTCCAAATTATGTAAATTTCGAAACTCATTTCAATTACTACAAAATAGATATAAGATCTTAAAGTACGGGCTTTCTGCCGTTCTTCATTTACGAAATTTCAATTCTTACTGTGAGGAAACTAGGAGTAAAATTGAATTTTAAAAAAATGAATAAGTAAATGTGCCGTTTGCCCTTCTTGTAACATTCAAAGTGGATTCAAGATTAATTAGCAGTATATTCATGAAGGTCGGTGAACACCAAGTTTTTAGTGGGAAAATTTAACTTGGGTTGATACCAGGAGTATTTTTTTCTAATTTACCCGTACCAGTAGGAATTTTCCCGACCTACATCAATAGCTGTATTCCATTCAATCCACTGCGGAACAAGTTCTGTTCTCTGCATTAGATCATTGTCTTCTTTCAAATCAAAATCACATATCGTAAGACCAATTTCTCAGCATTTTTTTAAATTTTCCTCACAATACACTGAAAACCATACTTACACATTGTGTATTATATTAAAATAAGTTGCATATACCATTAGAGATTATACAAACTCACATAATTGCAGCTGCTCCTCCATATTTGAAACTGACTACTGTGTTTTGAGAGTCCCACTCCATTCTTGCACTTTCTTGACACTAATATTTGGCCAACGCCGCGGTATATGCCCAACTACCATTTTGAACCGTACTCCATTGTTCCTTATGTAAATACATTGCAAAGAGATCACGTCCTTTTCTTACTTGCTTTATTCGCAAAGTATTTTCTTGGAACACTTGCGTTATACCTGGCGCTATCGCTTAGAGAATGTGATCCTCGAAGCACAGTAGGCAAAGCCAAACATGGAGGAGTAAGTTGGATGGTCTGGGTTCATATAAACTTTAGTGGTGTTTGCAACTTGTTTCTTCTTTTTTTTACAGCAGGCACAGTTAATAGGTTTGGATTTAAATACATTTTATGACACTCTTAAAGGAAGTGCTGAAAAATTGGGCAAGGGATATGTGATATTGATGTGCAAGCACACCCATAACAGAGTGCGGAAATTGCCTCGCATTAGGTTTTTTGAAGTATATCTTACATTGTATTGAACATCGTACCTTAGAGCTTTCGTTAATATTTCATCAAAAATAAATAAAATGAACCTGAAAACAAGGTCAGTTAACGTGAAATCAGAGCCCGAACGTAACTATAAAGAAGGTCCTTATGGACAAATGGTCTAAAAGCGCTAAAACTAAGAAATATGTTCCTTCAATATCAAAGAAATTTTAAAGGGTTACGAGGAAGAAAATATTTCCATTAGGTTTTGAATTATCTTCGTTGACGGTATTCCAATACCTTCAAATATTTATAAAATGATTTCCTTTAGTTCTGGAATCCCTGCTGAAACTCAAATTTATATAATGAGCTGGAAGGTCCATAGTGTTTTCTCCTTGATCTCCTCTATTGTCTGCAATCTAGTATATATAAGAGTTGATTTCAATTTAAAGGGGGATGGAATTCGGCTTGTGCCAAGTCAGGGAAATGGCTCGGTTGTGGGACAACAGATACCTAATGACTTACCAAAATTCCCCGAAAACAAGAAGTGAATAGGAGGTGCATTATCGTGATTAACAACCCAGGGCCTTTCTTTCCTGTCACATCTTTAGCCAATTGCGCCTCAATTTTTCTCATCAACGAAATCATAATCGTCACTTTTCAGCATGAGTTTAACGTAGAAATGCTCATGCACTTTTTAACCAGGTAGTACAAACTCCAAACGGGTGGTATCCTCCAGGACAAAAAAACAACATCGCTTCAGCATATGATTTACTCATTCGTATTTTTCTGTACCGTTTTGAGCATTGTCCGATCTACTGAGATAATTTGACTCTCGTTTCCACAATCGTATCCATACTACAGAGCTTAAGATAGCGTTCAGCGCTAGCTTTAGGAAACTAGGTTTGGCATTTACTCTGCGTAACGACTCTTCAGATGTCCTTTTCTTGTTAAGCTGTTAACAGATGTTGCACAGCAACACGTCTCATCTACAGTTTATATGGCAAAATTGTGTGGCCCGAGCCTGCAGTGATGTTCATCTCAACAGAAAATATAAGTACGGCAAGGCAGCGGTTTGCCCAAGTGGTTTCTCAAATTTTCCGCGTGATCGATATGTGCAGATGTGTACGGTCGTCCTGATTTGGCATCGTTCTTGATGGAGGTTCGATTTGAAATGTTTATACCATTCCTAACTTTATGTTCGACTTAAATAATCCTCATAATAAACTTCTTGCAACATGTAGAAGGGTTCTGTTAGAGTTTTGTCAAATTTAACACAGAATTGCACACAAATTCATCTTCTACTTTCTTCATGGTCGAGTGCCTGACAGTCACCACAAGAACTGAGCTCTTCTGCTCTTAACGCTCTAATGCGTTACTGGGATTAGCACCAGGTTTTAAAATTGGGTCAGTTAACACTTTTAGGACTAACGGCGAGTATAGTCCGAGCAGCATAATAATTCAAGCTGATGGAGCCCGAGTATCACTCGGTTTTCAAGTAAGCGCAATTTTACGTAAAGGGAGTTCTAAATAGTTTATTAAATGTATAGTTCACGCCTTCAGCCTTATACTACTAAAATCAGTTATTAAAAAAATTTAAAATCTGCCGTCTGCTCTTTTTGTGTCCATAAGGACTCCATCGCGAAAGTGTTAATGACAAATGACACCCATGTGCAACCTTACTGACCAACAAATACAATTACGTAAGAGGGGATGTTTAGTAACATAAGAGTGGTACTTTCAGTTCACTTCTACTTATGTATATACAACTTTGCAATACAATATACGTTATATTTGGATAGGCCTTGTGTAGGCTAACCAGAATGGCTGGTCAGTCTAGATACCAGAAGATGACTAATCATAAAATTGTTCATATTTTTATAAAATGAATTTTAAAGCAATTGCAGCGCAGTGGTTTATCCAGCGCCTTCTAACACTTTACCTACATTGGCCTACATCCTTATAAGTACAATATTATCAGAAACCACTCTCGAGAAAAGGGGAACTGGAAGAAAATATTTCACATTTGGGTTAAGAGAACTTGATTTATGAGGTCATTTTAATATCGTAATATTACCTTCGTAATCGTATGTTTGTACTATATGCTTTCAATCTGTTCGCCAATCTAGAGCCTAAACAAATACAAATAAAGAGATACATTTTAGATTTGCGTTTAGATACCATGTAAAAAGTTAGTGTCCTCAACATATAAAGGCGGCAAAGTAAATCATTATATCTAAACACAAATGTGGTATCAATTTCTTCTGAAATGTTTTCTGTAGGTGCAAGTATCTTATACGGATTGTATGCACACAGTGCGAAAATGCCGTTAGCACTAGAATATCCATTCCAAAAATGCTGGTTGGTCTAAGAAGTGGTGTGAGAAAGAAATCGAAGACTTAAAGAACATTAAACTGTTACCGCTATTCAACCAAGGTAAATACAAACTATAAAGTTGTTGTAATTATGATTTCAATATTTAATATAGACTAGTATAATACATAGCAGTGTTAAAAGTAACATCAAATGTTTTTACAATTACATTATTCAGAAAGTACCGACCAATTCTGAAACAACATGCAAGTCAACATGTATATGCTTCACGATATAGAGCGTGACTTGGAGCCCGACCATTTAGTTTATATTAGCTTTGAGGTTCTCTGTTTTTAAAGGTGTTTTTTATGTGCCAAATGTAGTGGATCTGTATCCAATGTATGTATCCCGTTTCTATGTACATGTTTTTGTCTATGGCACTGACACTACCGAAACCATGATTATTTACTGTCTAGGACGTAGGCGGTCATCTCCTTGTGTGGTGATGTGATCACTACCCACCAAATAGCTTTCTTTTGAGTTTAGCTATCTTAGTAACAGTCTCTTGAATAGATTAATACTTTACGTAGTCACTCAGCAAGGAGAAAACCGGACCACCAGCTGTTGCTTGCTTTGTACTCTGCTTTGTTTTCAGAGGTGTGTTCTTCGTTTTCATAAACCCTTATATGTTTTAGTTTTGTGTATGTTTATTTTTTCCTATCGCTTTCGTTATTCTTTGTATCTTCATGTTTTCTTGGAACACTTGTATTATATTGTTTGCGGGTCCATGTCGCATCCTAATACTTAAAACTAGCGGGGTTTCTCATCTGCAGTTTGTATTTCTGAGTGAGCACCGTTTATATTTCTTTAGTCCCCTTTACTTGTGCGAATTGTCTGGGATTAATCCTCATTTGTATTGTAGCATAGGATCGTAAGGCGTGTTGCATACATATATTTTTGTAGATTACAGCTACGACATCTCCCGTATGTATGTCTCGCCTCTACAGTAATCTTTTTGCCACTAAATGTAATGTGTTTTTTCTCATTAAAATCAACAAGCCTCAATAACTAATGCATGGCGAGATTCTTGGATTCCTAGAATTTTGCAATTAGTTCGTGCCCCATGTACAGCTAGAGACAAAAGTTTTTACGCGTCTCTCTAGGTAGTACTTCTTTCCTGAGAAATAGATATATTACAACATCGTATAAATTCACTAACTTGCATGAATATGCAGAATTCCGTAATGCATTTGCGTGAAAAATATTATCATCATATGTAGCCAAACAAGGGTGATATAAAATAAAATGATATTTTGCATCGAAAAATGTCTGTGTCCAAAAATCGCACCAAGCTGTAAAGTTCCCTCGTTTTTCCCGCCAAGGAAATTAATTATTTTTGTAACCTAATGGGAATTTTTAATTCTAAGTTTTGCTCATAGATGTCACATGTATTTCTGAAGTAGTTTGCTCGGAGTAAAGTAGTAGAAATGCGCCTATCAATAAAAAAATGTTTAAAATTAAGGACCTTGTGCAGTCTTTGCGCGGGCAATCCAAGGGGCACTTGGGAAGCACTTGACTATTTTGTAATTCGTAGTCGTTCCACGGGGTAAAATAGTCTCGTAGCCTTCACTCAGAGCTTTCTTTCGCTGGCCCGTAAGTTCTGTCACTCGCAAGTTTAAAGAAATGAAACAAGGGACAGAAAGTATATAAACGTCATTAGTTCATGTAATCAATAATATACTTACGTGCATAATACACTTCAATAAATTTAAACCTTTAAAACGCTTTTGTAATAACAGATATAGCTAAAACCTGTAGTGTGCACTGTTTCAATTTATTATGATTTTAGAATTTCAAGCTGTTCGTTGTTGGCATTGTGGCGTAATCGGTTGGAGCGCTCTGCTTTTAAATTGTTACACTTTTGATGCACGTGGTTCGAATCCCAATGGCAGAGGCATTATCTTTATTTTCATGAAACGCAATAGTAACGTAATATTAATAGTTTGTATAACTCAATTTAAGCTTTAATTTACATTTTATATTTCGTGATAGCGAAGCTATAGAAAAAGAGATCTTTCAACACCGCTCAGTCCGTTCGTTCATCCATGTGTAGAAGTGAAATCTCAGGAACCTCAAGGTGCAGAGAGGTGCTTGATGTGTTATTGCATGGGTATTGGCTACACTAGCTCAGAGCCGCAGGAACCTTTTGATTTGTGCAGTTGTTCATTGTTACCAACCTATTTATAAAAAAATTCAATTGCTCCAATTATTTTCATTTCGATAGATCTATCTGCGCCAAAATTGGCATAAACATTATTGGATACAATATGAAGATTCTTAGGTTTCACTGTCCAGAAGCACGCCAGTTATCAGTGTTGCGAATCTATTTTCTATAAAATTCATTTTTCAAATTGCTTTTATTATGTTAAAGGTAGCAACATTAAATTTGCCACACATATTTTTCGACACAGAAGAAAATTACAGTTGGTGTTCCCTGTCACACAAACACCCCGATATCAGTGCTGCTAAGTCTTGTCCAAAATATATAACATTTTGTCTAAAGTGTAGAGAGCTGGTTGCTTTACCTTTTAAGGGATCTTGACTTGACTAGCTCGGACATTAAAAAACGCGATGGATATAAATAATTACTATACAGTAATAACTTTCGCTGCTCTATATCATCGTAATCAGACAGAATATGAAAGCGTACGGACGAAATTTCTGAAGAATACCGTCTAGAGCTTATAGAAAAATGTTAATCTGGTTTGACAGCTGAAACGGTTGCAAGATGATGTACAACACGTTACATTTCTTGAAATTCAAAATTTCTAAGTGCAGGACCTTTTCAACCAACGTCCACCGAAATTATTTTACCGATTTGACTGAGGATCCGGTGACACAGGTTCAAATCCCAGCCAAGATGCTATAGACTTTTTTATGTCTGGCTCTTTGAGGTACACTCTGGATCAAATTGAATAACACAGTATCCTTATTGCGAAAAGAAAGATTACACTTCAGAATTTGAGAAGTGAGGAAAAATGTATAACATAATACCTAAGAGTAAATTGTGTTTGAAATTAAACGTTACGCTACTGTTTTTTTTTTTTTTCATTGTAAGTTTGCGTGCAACGAGACCCCATAATCTACCTTATTCAACTAGTTCCAGCAGTACTCTTTATTTCATCCAAATGCCATAACTTAAGTCATCTCCCAACTTTTTTAAATGAAATAATGTATACCTCGAGCTTTCACTCTTAGTGCCGTCATCAGGAATTCCAATAAGATTTTCAGTTTGGAGAGGTATAAAGTCAAAATTGGGCGAATGTAAATGGAGTTTTGCACGGTTTCTGCCGATTGTTTATTATAACAATTTTAATGTTGGGGATACTCGATGAATTTGAGTTTTTGGCACCCCCACCACAGGGTTTTTGGCAAACTATCGATTTTTGACAATTTTTTTAAAATGGGGGTTTACTCGACGTTGTGGGGGCGTCACCTACCCACGGTTGGATCTTTTTGTTTTTTTTTTAAATAAAATTTCATATCTCCCCCCGTTTGGCTAATATTCGATATGCTACGGTGGCTGAGCTAGGTTTCGTTATTTTAGATACCATCAAATATAATAAAATCAAGGTCCAAGAAGTGATTACAATGGAACAGATCTGAATATTGCTTTAAAATATGCTTAACAACGCGGTTATTAATAAAGCGCCCCGGGTTTGAATCGCAGATGGGGCATGGATGTTTGAGGATTTTAGAGACTTAATAACTAATGGACTCGAGACGGGCCAAAGCCTATCATTAGTTACTAAAATGGCCAAAAAATACAAAATTTACGATTTCTAGCACTGTTGATAAAATTGCAATGGACCTTAATGTAATATGTGTTTTTTTTTTTAATTTTCTACTCAGAACTTAGCTATGCTTCGTGACTTACAATGACACACCATTACATTTCCTATGTAATTTAAACAAATTTGAATACCAATCAGTCTGCCAGACCTATCCCCATGGGGGAGTCCCCGCAAAATTGTCGAGACCACCCAAATACTCTGCCTACCCTACCTCGGCATGAGCCAAGGATGCCAAAAGGCCATAAACAAATTCAAAAAATAATGGTCAGATTAAAAATTACAGAGGTGCACCATCGCGAAAATGTGACAACTTTGTTCAGACGCCTCGAATAGTCTTTTAAATGAATGTCAATGATACATATTTAATTCAGCCACTTAAAGAGCATCTACATTACTAGCGACATCTTTTACTAAGTGAATAAATTAGAAGCTAGTATAAACATCATTACTAATGCATCTATTTTACTGCCATCTTTTAATCAATGTATAAACTACATGATTTGTGATGTTTTTCATTTCAAAGACTATATTGCAATTGCAATAAGCATGTGGTTTATAATTTGTTTTGCCCTTAAACATAAAATAGAAGTAGATAGTTATCCCTGATCTTTGAAAAATAACGAATTGATCATGGTTAATTTATGAAAACTAATAAACAGACGTCATAAATCTTTTTCGCGAACATAATGTTCCAGATGACAAATTGCAACATAAGGAGAGTTAGAGTAAAACCAAAACTATAAAAATAAACACAAAAAACAACAGAATTTATTTAAAATTTATCATGTATAAAAACTTCCAGAACTCCCTTAACTTTGATCCCGAAATATAACTGGTATTGAGGAGTCACAAGTTAGTAAATGCCTGCTTGATCTATTTTGACATCTCACAGTTTAGCGGAATACTAACCTCATAAATGGCACTGTCAGTGCGTGAATCGATACTCACGTAATCAGGGTATCATTAAAGCAGCAACAGGCACAGGCAATAAGTTTGGACGAGCATAAAGAGTGAGCGTATCTTGTTGGTGCGTTTCGAAAATTCAGGAACGGTGACAGAAATTCAACAACAATCTGGATATCCATATATCCATCATTGACGAAACAACCCGAATCCAACGGCAGAGAAATTAGCGGAAATGATCCAGGAACACAGGGAAACAGTTAAAGATGTATTGTTTCCCTGTAAAGAATTCCTGTATTTCATCACAAAGTTCGAAAGTTAGATTCCATAGCAACTGAGCAACGGCACTTGCGGGTCGTGACCTGTGTTTTCATGTTTCCTCGTACAAAAATGACCGGCTGTTGGCACGCATTGTCACGGGTGAAGAGAAGTGAATTCTGTTGCGAAACGTAAATCGTCAAAAAAATGTGTCCGGTTCCTAACAGTCTCCATCGACGTCCAAACTAAAAGGTAAGCCCAAGCAGGTGATATTAAGTGTCAAAGGCATAATTCACTAGGAAGTCCTGAAAACTAAACAAACCATCAATGTTACCTTCTACTTTTGACAAGTAGACAGACTGTGAACCACATTGCGAATGAAGCTCCCAGGCCTCGTCAATCACCCATCATGATAACACCAGCCCACATGCTGCTGTCATAATCCATCAACAACTGATGGACTTTAGTTAGGAGGCTACCCATCTGTGACTTAGCCCCCACAAACCAAACCACCATCTGTTTCGCACATTACAGAAATATTTCTCTCAGAAAATCTTTCATGATGTGGAGGCTTTGAAAACTGCCGTACAACAGTTCTTCGACTCCATACCTCAAAAACTTTATGGGATTGGGATTCATCTCCTACCAGAAAAATTAGAAGAGGTCTTTGATTGCGATGGTGATTATACACAGTCCTAGGCGAGTACCGTTTTGTATTATTTACACTTATATATGACCACACAAAACAGGTAGAACTTTTGCACGTACACAATTATTCCAATAAAAAATGCAAAGTTTATTTTTATTTAAATTCTGGCTAATGCCTTGTTTAGATTACTAACATTTTACGATGGTAAAAGTTATGGGTAAAACTAACTTGCGTTCAGACTACCGAACTTAACTTTGTTATCGTGCTTGTACTACCATTGTCTGTAAAGAAACAGGTTGAAGTTTCCGTGGTTGAGCAGAGAATCTGCTTGTTACACGGGAGAGGATTAAATTATAAAAAATAAACACAAATGAATTGATTGTAGCGTCACATTTTGTAGATTAGTTCTGCCATCATTCCTTTATATTTTAAAAGTAGTACGCACACTATTATACTATATATTTCGATAAAGAAAGAAATAAACTCACGAAGTGGTTCGTGCCTAATAACTAACTTGCGTTTAGACAGTCGTTTCTTACTAACGTTACAAGATAACACTCGTAAGTTGACGCTAGTTAAATTTGAAACCCGCGTTAACGGTAACTACCGTTTACATTACTAAAATGAACTCGGGTTAACGTTAAACATGGTAAAATGTTAGTAATGTAAACAAGGCATAAGCGTGTGCGTCTCGTGACGCTACAACTCATCAAATAATGGCTTTCGTATACATAGAAGTTGGCCACTCCGAATCTGGTGGATGAAGATTGGATCGCTGATAGTGAGGCACTGTTTCGATTCTCGGGTGGTGATATTTTTTTTTATTTTTAAATAATTGCTCCTACTTCAGCATTCTACAAAATTTACAGAAATAGCTTGAAAAACAATGTTTTTTTTTTATTTTGCATCTTTCATGATTTTACAAAATTCACGAAAAAATTAGCTTATTTTTTTCATTATAAACGTTCTCCAAGTTTTAGGAACTTCAATGAAATAGAAACTCGTTGGATTTTCGCACTCACCACTTGATTGACTTTTCGGCATATTATAGAAGTAGTAGTTTTGCGAGGGAGTAGCAGTAGCACTATTGTTGAATTTGAAATAGCAATTTTAATAGAAGTAGTAGTCGTAGTGGAAACAGTAATGGTAGCCGTAGTAGTAGTACTTAATAGTAATAGCAATAGTAGAAATAGTGAAACCTAGGTCACATTTAAAGGAGAAATTTACGTAAGTCATGACTGTTTAGTCTCTTAACAATAGGCAATCATGGACGACCTTCGGAGGAGTTGTATTTCAGTTTCAGATAGGGCACCGAAACTGATTCTGCTGGAGCAAATTCGACAATATAATGCAATTTAAAATTTACAGTCACTTTCAGAAGGAGTAATAAATATATTGCAAAGATTTATATAGATCACTCTGTATTATAACTATCAGCAGCATTTAATGCCAGCGATGGCAACAAAGTGTGAACTGTCAGCACTCCGTCCTTGCTGTTGCTACCACCAGAAAATAGCAAGCTGCATCTGATAGGTAACCAGTCTTATGTGACCTATGCATACGTGGTGAAAGTATGATTTAAACTAGTTTCTATTATTATCGGGAGAGTTGAACCTATTGTTTAATTAAGAACAATAATCAGTAAATCTTGAGTGCTTTAAACATATTTCATGTTGTCAG
>JAGDQP010049758.1:3501-14417 GCA_022664845.1 Lepisma saccharinum | reverse complement strand
TGTTACTATTTCTTGACATGTTTTAGCGGTGTAGAGTTGTCAGCTCTACGACCTCGCAGTAAAGGTAGACATTCAAGATGTCGCCCTCTGTCCATCTCTGAGCCTTGCCGATGTCATTCATCTTCAGCCTCAGAGTGGTAATGGTGATGCTGCTTCCCCTCACCATGATATTTTTGTTCGGGGTTATCGTCCCCTAGCCTTTGTAGATCCCTCTACTAACTGCAAGGCAGCAGTACTGGTTTTGGTCCGCCCCGGAATATTTCCGGTACCCACCATATCTGGTCGGCATTCCCCTATCCGCCACCTGGGGAGGCGCCTGGTGGAAGACCAGTAACTCCAACCCGGCAAACTTATATATTACAATCTGAAATACTAAAACCAATCTTCTGATTGTATGGTTTCTTCTTTTAGTTTTCCCGGTGTTAAACTATTTTAAGCTTATAGAGTACTAGTGAGCTTTAACTGCAGAAAAACGGTTTCTTGTTCAAGAAAAGGAAGAATAAACATTGTGGGGTAAACTCTTCCTTTACACATCACGCCTGACACATTGATTACGAGATATGTCAGTTCCGCTACGTTTTTCTCTTATATGTACAGTATATTCTAAGAATTAGAGTTACAAACGATGTCAACAAGCAAGCCTGTTGTTAGTTGTGTTCGTTCCATTGATGATCCTAAATAATGAAAAATAGTGAGATAACAACAATGGGAGGTGGCAGTGATATTTATAAGGTGCGTCTTTTCATGGAAAAACTTCCAAAAGCCGAAAGGTCGTGGTCGTCCGCTCACGCGAAATTCGAATTAAGAATTGATTTGTCACCTGGCAGGAAACTGTTCGACTGTGTTCGTCGTCAAAGACACACGAAATATTTGAAATAGAATGTCACGCTACGTTTCAGTGTCATATCGTCATATAATATTTGAAGCTTTCAGTGGGTGAAAGGGGGTTGCGTGTGTATGTACAGTAAATGTATGTGTGTGTGTGTGTGGTGTGTGTGTGAGAGAGTATTGTTGGATATTCATTGCATATTTCTTGAGCACCATTTCCATAGAAAAGAAAACTAAGCAGTTTTGAGTTTATGGTTCCAGAATTATGGTGTCTTTAAGGCTTAAAGACACCATGCAAATGTAATATTTTTCTGGGGAGTGTAAGGTTGCACCATGAATATGCATTCGAAAATCTAGAATAATACTGACGACTTATATAAATTCTGCCTGCAACATCGTAATGAGATTTGTTTGAAAGACTGGAGATCTACTCCCTTAGGTTATTTCCAAATAGTTTACAAAAACTGAAGCAAAATATTGTGAAATAGTATCTCAAACGTAATCTCAATCGTAATCTGAAATGTATGAAATCTCAAACCTTATACGAATTCACAATAATGTATTTAAAAAAAAAAAAAAAAAAAAATCCTGGAAACAGAAGTGACTTTTCTTTTTCTTTTTAGAAATTTTCCGGAAACAGCAAGCAAGGAAACAACTAATTATACACACATGGCAACATGTTGATGGAGTATCTTTGGAGTCAACAATTAAACATCATTACTATTGCACGGATAGTTATGTACTTAAAATACCTAAAATATGCGCTGCAAAATATGAACGTAATATATACCCTTAGTTTTAAAACACCTTGCCTTCTTGTAATTTCTGTATTCCAGTTACTGCAGCAGCCTTCATGTTTGCAGATGTTCATTCTTCATTTAGCTCATATCATTTAACAAGATTCACTTTCACAAACACCACATAATCAAATACAATTGCTTAGAACAACACTTGCGAATACAACTATTTTTTGAATGAAAGGAAAACGAAGTTACTTGCAGATCAAGATTGCACTTGATTACGAAATTGTGTCTTAAATTTTCTGAAAAAACTCGTTCTACTTCGCTAGATACAATTGAACCTTATGGTCCTTGAGATCCATGAGGTCCTTATATAACAATTGAATATAATGGCCCTTCCCTACCAGCATCCTTTTTTTAAACATTTTTCAGAATATTTCAAAATCTAAGGGCATTATCAAAAATTTTAGAACATAGCGCACAGGTACTTCCAAATTACTATGAAATACACTGGACATCGATCTCAAGATCTTGTCGAGATACTGAGACTTCAATTAAATAATGACATCATAATCTTTGAAAATGTGTCAATCATCAATGGCCAAGATCTCGATACCGCTGTCCATTGTACTTCATAGTAATTTGTGAATTCTAGTACGCTATGTTCTAAAAACTTTGATAATGCTCTCAGTTTTTGAAATGTTTAGAAAAAATATTAAAAAGCTGTAGTGGGCACGAGGTAGCTCTTAAATTTTGTTTCGCGAGGAGTCTAAATGACTTCCTTGGACATTCTAAGGTGTCACTAATCCCGGGCATCTTAGTGTTAATAGATACTTTGTCTTTTTGCATAATCTTTTCTCAAGAGTTTATACTGCATATCACTTGAATTATTTTTATACAACCCTATGTTTTGCTTAGAATTTACGAACTTAGAAAACCTTATGCTACGTATACCATTTAATGCAGTAGTTCTGATTATAATTGCTTAGAAAAAAGAAGATACTGCTTCTTTTCACATAATTCATTACTGTCGCTTCTTGGTCTTTGAGGGAAACTTCCAGATAATAACCATGGCTTTCAAAGAAAATTGCATCCAATCCGAAAGATGTGGAATCCTTTGGAATGTTTGAGGCAGTCAATCTTAGAAGCAATTGTTTGAAATGCTTTTAAATGTAACAGGAAAGGAATCGTGAATAGTTTGTCAAGTTTCATGAGTCAAATTGGTTAAAAGCTTCCTTCAATCTTTCTCTTCAATTTTCCACTCCACGCATTTTAAGTTAAGTGAAATGTGAAGAATTTTGTTATTTCTCCTCTCAGATAAAATGAAATAAACGCCTTTCGAATCTTTCGTCCGATTTCCTTTATACACCATATCTTTGAAGCAGGCTGTTTCTTTCTTAAAAATTTCATTTTCAAATTTGAACTAATGAAAAATTGAATTTTATTTTCAAAGTTATCGAACAAATATAAGTTATGTTCCCAACAATACACAGACTATTTGCAACGAAATGATTAAAAGTTTATAGTTCTTTTGGACAAGTAAGATATTCATTCGTTTAATTTTTAATTTCTATTCTTGTGCCGTGTGCTTTAATTATAATTGAACGAACTTCATTCCAATCTGAAGTCACTAATTCTTTGTGGGGTTCAGAAGTTCGTTGCTATAATGAAACCACTTGTTTTTATTCAATTGCATACTTTAAAAGTTTGAGTGAAGTAGTCACGTTGTGTTGATTCCTATACTTTGTAACTTGAAATTTTATAACTTTTCAAGTCTTTCACAGCAGGTTAGCCCATCTTTAATTTTGACTCTAATATTGCTTGTATAAGAGACTCTAGGGCTAGTCTTATTTCATAGTAGCCTACAGTACAATTCCCACATATGCCTGTTGTGTCTGAGGGAACCTGAGCAAATTGTCAGTCAGGATCGCTAGTTCCTGGCTTTGAATAAGACTTTCCCCTAATTACTAGACGAGCATGCTTCCGTTCAGACATCATACTCGGCTTGACTGATCGTTTCCTTGTTTCTAGGTTTATATACTTATAGTAAAAAAGTGAAAAGAGGGAACATCAGATACAGTTTTATAGGCTGAAAGAATCAGAATATGCGAAACGAAGTGTTGAAGAGACAAACAACAAGAGATGAAGAAACTGGTTGTCAGATTGGCAACGCAGAGATTGCATACTGAAGGATACAATTGAAAGTATAGTTGAGGGGAGAGAAGACGAATCCAGCTCCTTGACAGTATTAAGACCCTGTCTCACGTTGAGACGAACTCATAATTCCGCTTCGGAGTGCGGGGGAAAGGGAGGTTATAGGAGGGGTTAGTCTCTTGTCAATCACACTGGTCGCTGTGTCAAACTTGTGTGCGTTACCGTACCGTACCCTTTATTTTTTTAAATTATTGATAAACATTATTACGTATCTTGCACAGTCATCAGTCCCAAATATTTATATACAATAATTTAGCAAGAAACTTCATTATGCGCAGTGTTCATTAAACACAACACTGTTTTAATAGTGACTTCCTCTTTGTGTAAGGCCAAAATATGAATGAGCCGAAAACAAATAGTTCTATACAGTAGACGTACTAGTTCTGAATTAGGAACAGAACAACCAGGGCCTAAAATTCAACGAAATCACAGCTCCACACTGGTAAAAATTTTATATAGTATAGAAAAACTAGTTCAGTCAGCATTTGTTTTGACATATAATCAGTGTTCTGTCCAGTACATCATGTTTACCTGCGACCAAAAATATATTATTATTATGTAGGAAAATTTTGGCATTCAGAGCAAACAAAATTAAAGGCACATTAGGATACATATTTAATTGTATTGTATTAAACCATAAAATACAGGAAACAAACCGGTAAGAAAAATAGTCACACTGGAAGAAAAAAGTCACTTTTTCTTACATAAGAATTTCACTGTCATTTTTCCGTGATCATACTGAGGCTTTGAATTCCAATGTTCCATATAAAACTAATAGACCTAATGTCCAACGCCCAGCAACATGGAAAATTGAATACCCTATGCTGCTTGTAGGCACAAAGTGCCGCTAAATCAACTATATGAGAACTATGTGTCAGGTGTCGTGTCTGCAGGCATAAAGACGAACTAAAGGAACAGTGGCTTACCTTTTGTTTCTTTATTTCCTTCCTCTGTTCCATTTTCGTTATTGTTTCTAAAGTTATGAAATTACCTTACCAAAGACAACAATACATCGTCACCAAACATCGAACACTGATCTATAGACAAAAGAATTAACCCGGGCCGGCTAGCGAGGTTTTTTCCCCATGAAACTTACGAACGGATAATATTTCCTGGGTTATGATTGGTTGTTGAGAGTCTACGGTGCTTCGGCTAAATTTTTGGCGGTTATTGATGTATGTTATCTCTGGTAGTACATATTTCTATAACGGATTCAAAGGATCGTGTAATTTTTATTTACGAAACAACACATTTCATTATATCGGAAAAGTGTAATGTCCTATTGAAACAACAAATAAACGTGCAGTTAGTTGCATATTTTAAAACTATATGAATGCAACCGAAAACGTTTGAAAACTAAATATAGTTAAAAAGTTCCTTCACCTCAAAATTGGCAATGGTTTTCCCTGCCATCTAGGAGACACCTATACGTATTAACTCTGGCTTAATATCATATACTGGCAGTTATATGGAATTGAGTAACCCATTGCATAATGAATGTATTGAATCAGTAAGACTTAGTTTGACACACTAAACGCGTTTAAATGCATAATCCGAGAAAAGTAAGGTACTCACATTAATACCACTCCACACTTTAAGAATTATAGTTCCACACTCCTTTCCTACAGTTCCACAAAGTGTGGAATACTCCACTCAATTTTAGACCCTGAGAACAACATAAAGTAATTGTCATTTGTTTATGAACGTAAACTTATATCTATGTATATAAATAATTTACTACAAACTACATGACTGTATTTATTATTTTAAGTTCGATGCATCAACCACAAGTCACTACGAGGGGTAGGCAAATCAGGTGGTGAGAAGAGAAAGAAGTTTTTCAAAATAGCAACGAAAGAAAAGAAAGGCAAATTCGGATATGCTTGCTGTTATTTGTCCGGAGGCTATTGAGGTCAGTTTTGAGTGGGTTGGGGGCACCAGGGTGGGTAATTGCATGTCGTTACGAAAGAATCACAATAGGATGACTAAAAAATATTCTACTGTGGAATATCGAGGATAGGGTAGTAGAAAAGATTTTGGAAGGTAGTCGGCCAAGGCCCAGTTTGTAGGTACGATTCCTATCTTTGCCTGGTGTGACTGTTGAAAAGCTCTGGAAAATCCTCGGAGAGGAAGGACGGGCGCTAGGATCGTTGCCAGGGCCTTCCGATTGCTAAGCCAACGTTCTAATAACTTAGCTGCGGCCGATCAGTTCGACAACTTTAAACTTAGGAACTACTAACGCTAGGAAAGAACTTGAAATGTCGTAACTCGAAAAATCTAATTGACGTTTTTTCTAACAACACATAGATCATCCCAATCGACATTATTCACCTCTGAAGCCTGACAGTACCAGATGTGCACAGTCACTAATTGGGCTCCGCCTAACATTTTTCCTAGTTTTCGTGTAATTAGAAATATAGTCGTGCTAAAATTTAATTTTAAGTCTTTCAGGCAACTTTGTCTCAGGCCGAATGGATCATGATGAATTAGTGGAATTAAGAAGTGGGAGAAAACGGGAGAACCCCGAGAAAATCCACGCACACGGTGTTTTCCGCCACCAAGCTCACATTGCACGATTCGGGATCGAACTGGGGACCCCACACACCAGAGGTGAGCGCTCTACCACTGAGCCACCGTGGTCTCTCGTATTAAAAAATCAAATGATTTACAAAAAATACAAAACGGAATTATCCACATTGTTTTGTACGTAGTTTAGTTTTGAATCAAAACTTCACAAATAAAATTTTGTCTGTTCATTACAATACATATTTATTTAATTATTGAAACAAATGTATGGAAAGAGCAAGTTGATGAAAGAAATTAAGAATAAAATTATTTCTTACATCTTACATTATAAAAATTCGTCTTATCTTTGATGTCTCTCTTTTGTCAACCTGTTGATAAGTGAGGCGTGATTTTAGTATTATGACAGTCCCGTGTTCATTTCCCACTGTGGCTTGCTGAACATAGTGGTTCGGATCTAATCTTAAACTGAGTCTCATACTTTATACGTAGAAGTCTGGTAGCTCTATTATTTCAAACTAAGACTACCACAAAAACTTCCGAATACAAAATTCTAGAATGTCAATATTTTGGACAGGATTGGTAGTATCAGTACACTATAAAATTCGACAGTAGATCTATTGTATACATCGGAACTAAACTTCCATTGCCTTGTGCGAAAAAATGACTTTTTGAACGCAGACAAATTATATATTTTAAATCACTCCCCCACCCTTTTGGAGTAGCTTGACATGCAATTAGTTTGTCAAATCAATTTGCCCTTTCTACCTGTTTGCTTCTAAAATAGGCATAAATTCTGAATGGCACATCCTTGTTTCATTAATAATAATCTAAAAAGAGTTATTATCGAAAAATTATTTTCAGTTGCCCAATTGTCTTCTCTCTGTAACCAATATTTTTTTGTTCAGAACATAGAGTTTCTATACAATCTCCTGTAGGGGACAATGGTTGCTACGATTAACGATGGACGGAATTGTTATTAATGTCCTAAACGAGCTCCTAAGACGGAACCAACAGTTTTTTTTTAGTAAATTAGACTCCGATACAATTCTATTCAATACACCCGTAGGGAACTTAACCCATGATCACAGGTACAGGAAAGCGAGCGCGCTAACCTCTCGGCCACCACAAGGTCTAGTTGCTAGGATCTTCAAACCTGTTTTTCTAGAAACTGCACAAATGCAACTTATCAAGTTCTTGTATACACCCACAGAATTACAGTAGGTTCTGTTTTTGTTCTGCGATCTGCGCTGCTGAAATTAAATTTATGATAAGGAGGCAAGGTCTCTCGATTCCCCTCGCTTGAGAAGGTCTGTTCATAAGACCATCCCTTTAAGACGGTCTTCAACGTCTGCCAGAGCTAGAAAGGTTACTGTTGGTGCTTATGGACAGAAAATAGATACCGAATATCTTCATTTTCTAAGGAACTGGATATCTTTAATAGAAAAGAAAAGTTTTGGGGTATTATAAGAAGTTTATGCACGGGTTGAAATACTTAGAACGTACATTTGTCTCCTAGTTTTTCAGAAATAAATTATTAAAAAATAAATAAAATTATTTTGTTTTCTCTAAATTACAATATGACTAACTTTGCAACCAATTACGCTAGAAAAACCAACTTTTCTTTGGTTTTATTCCTTGTGAAGAAACGATTCTAATAATTTTAATTGTAATCATATCTGATACACTAATAAGAAAATAGTATTTTTACATAGCTATTCCAGTCCACATGTCAAAAGTTTGATGAGGGTAAGCCAGCCGCGCTCGCTCCTGTCTTCGATTTTAGTCCGAGTGAAAAAAGAAGGGAGGGGACTACACAAATCCCCTCTTTATTCAGCTTCTACAACATGTGCCGACGCAAATGAACAGCACATACCTGAAAAATTTTATGTAGTGAAGGTGAGATATGAGAATTTTGTAACAGTATAGCAACATTATATTTGGAATGTGGTGATATTTGGAAGAGTTGCAAGGTCTATTGTGTGGTTTCCTGAAAAAAAAACAACAAAAAAACTCTAATTTAGTTTAAAGTTATATGAAAACTCTCTTTACCTGATTTATATATAAAAAAATGCATCCTAACGTACTTTTACTCTCACTAACGAACATCTTACTGCCTGTGTTTATCAATATTCATGTGCCTAATATAGGCTGCAGCCGCAACAGATTTATCTATAGAGAAGTTCTGCCTTTTCATTCTTGGAAATACTGTGAGTAGAGAAGGCATGTAAACAGAAGTACTATTGCATGTCACAACTCACAAGGCCTGAAACCCTGGAATAACATATAACTTAGACCCTAAAACTGACAGGTCCTTTCAAAATGCTTTGTATTCCATTTGTGCCCCTCTTAGATCTTAGTAACTACAAGTCTGACAGAGATGATTCTTACACCGTTGGATTCGTCATAGTCTGCAGTGGTGAGGAAAACTATGAATCTGACTAAAACTGGCATGACCTTTCGAATCGCGTAGTATTCTCTATTTGTGACCCTACTAGATCTCAGTAGCCACAAGTTCGACAGAGATAAGCCATACACCGTCATGGACACCGGTGGGAAAATCTATGAATTTGACTAAAACTGGCAGGCCCCGGCATTCGCTTAGTAAAGTCCATTTGTTCCTATGACTTTGAAGTTTTCTGGGGGGGGGGGATATGTTATAAGTCGAATTTATACGGTGGCGCTTTGGTTTTATTTATAATAAAACTATTACTTAGTTTTTTAGATTATTAGGCTAGGAATTGTTAGATTACAATGTACCTTTGACTTCAGTGGATGGAAAATGCAACTATTTTTAATTGAGTAAAATGTTTCACTACTCCTTCCCTGCAAGACAATTATGCAGGGAAAATGATTGATCTAAATTACATCTGATAGCTACCTGATATGCAGATAGACAATTATTCCAAATTATATCTTCGAATTAAAAAAAAATCATCTACCATAACTTTGCCATTGTTATTATTAGGAGAGAAATTAAACAGGCGTTGGAAAAAGGTAATTACTCTTTTTAAGAATAAGAGTACAAAGCCAGGGAGGGACAAATGGCCCTATTAGCTATACTTAGTAGCTCCCATACATAACAACCCTTTATGCGTTGAAAAAATAACAGTAGTGGTACCCTGCTAATTCACTCCATGATTTAATTACGTATTAATTAAACACGTTCTTATTGCATGAGACTTTGGCTGTTACCCTCCAAATTCACTCCGTGGATTGACAGGTCGCTATTTGAGACACCCCTCCTTGAATGAATCTACGAAACAAGTTGAAACAAGAGTTTCTTGGACGGAAAAATATAGACGACATACAAATTCACTCCATGATTTAATTACGCATTAATTGAACACGAGCTTGTTGCATGAGACTTTGGCTGTTACCAGACAAATTCACTCCCCCTGAAGGCTTTTGGACGTAGAGAAAGAAAAAAAAATTAATGAGCTTTGGAAAGAAAGGGGAAAATAGTTGAAGAACCATTTTTAATTTCTGATTCAAACCATACGAGGCGGTGGGATCCCTGAAGGCTGAAAGTTAATTTAGTTTTAAAAGAAAAAAAAAGAGTTACCTTTTTTTCTTTGCGACTCGTTTATCAGACAATACAAGAAGATCTAATCAACTGAGAGCCTAGAGGCCAACGCCAAGAAAAAAAGCAAAAAGGCTAGAGATTAATATTTTTAAACGAAATAAGAAATAAAATTATTATTGTCGACAACGAGACATGAATGTAAGATATTTCAAGTACTTGTGAATATTAAGAAGATCTAGGAACATTGTATTGGCAGTAACATTGTTTGATGCAATTTTAGTTAGGGTTGATGCTTGATTGAAAGAATTATAAACACTGATTTTGCATAATAAAATGCGATATTGATGGGAATTATAATGAAAAGCTTGCAAAGGCCTTATTAATTTACAGAAAGGTAACGAACACGAAAAGAATCATTGAATATAAGTTGGAATTGAGATATGCAGAAATATAAACACTGATTTTGCATAATAAAATGTAATTTGACTGAATTTGCATAGAAAAGCTTCCGAAAGAGTTGATAAATTATAGAAAGGTAACGAATACAAAAGAATCATTGAATGTAAGGTGATATTAACATATACAAGAACTGACACAGAAACAAGAACCTATTGTACCGAATAAAATGTAATTTGACTAAATTTGCATAGAAAAGCTCCCGAAAGCGCTGGTAAATTGCACACATGTTGAATATAAGTTGGTATTGACATATACAAGAACTGACACAGAAACAAGAACCTATTGTACTGAATAAAATGTAATTTGACTAAATTTGCATAGAAAAGCTCCCGAAAGCGCTGGTAAATTGTACAAATGTTGAATATAAGTTGGTATTGAGATATGCAGAAATATAAACACTGATTGTACCGAATAAAATGTAATTTGATTAAATTTGCATAGAAAAGCTCCCGAAAGCGCTGATAAATTGCACAAATGTTGAATATAACTTGGTATTGACAATACAAGAAATGACACAGAAACAAGAACCGATTGTACCGAATAAAATGTAATTTGATTAAATTTGCATAGAAAAGCTCCCGAAAGCGCTGGTGAATTGCACAAATGTTGAATATAAGTTGGTATTG
>JAGDQP010049757.1:0-14417 GCA_022664845.1 Lepisma saccharinum | reverse complement strand
CGTAGTTACTGCAGCAAATATGACGTTCTATGGAGAATTGAGTCGTTACCAACGAAATGTCAATGAACACAGTCATTTCAGAATAACATAATGTACAGTAGTTGATAAAAATCAGTAAACTACATATAATTTATTATACTGTACAAGTAAAGCAACACGCGATTGAATAAAATGCCTGTTGGAATGATATTGTAAGAAAAGTATTATGATTCGTAACCCACTTAACAGTGAGGCTCTCCCCTCAAGACGTCATATGTATCTAATGAAAGGCAATGGAAAACCGGCATTGGTTCACCTTGCAAGGACATCTGTCTCCAGGCATAACACTAATTATTATAAGCAACAGCAACGGAATGGATAGGAATGCTGATAGTTCTAAACATTGAGAGAACATCCCCTTCGTTGACATCAGATCAGCCAGGCTCGAGTCCTGCTCACACCAACCATTCCGACTAAACTATTATATTTACACTGATTTCGTTCAGATTCACCTGGGAGAATACCGGAATTGTGCTTGAAATTAGAAGTAGTTGCTATTTTTCGAATTCCTTTCGTCGGATATCATCTCTCAAGATCCTGATGGACTTTAGCCATTGAGTGCTGCTGAGTTCATTGATGTAAAAAGAAATTAAATAATAAATAAACAGAATAACAACAAACATTTAAAGCATACTTGTTCAACTTCATAAGAACTGACCTCACCCTCACATATCGTCATTACGTGAAGATGAGGGAGAGAACCAAGTTTTAACGTGAAGGTCATGGTGATTCTTTGGGCATACTCAACACGTGAAGGGCACGAGCCAAGACTACTGTTGCCCACGAGACGAGATTAAGGCTGTTCATGTCTAGAAAAGATCATGTTTAGAAAGTGTCTCGTCTCGAAAAGATGTATATAGTACACTTCGTTTTGTTTTGTCTCGTTTCCCATAAATGTTTCTCTGTCTTGTCTCATCTCGACGGCAACACTAGCTAAGGTTGCCTAAAAGACACAAACAAAATTCAAATGAAGACATGAAGGTGACAAGGAGAGCAAAGTGAAGAGTTCGGATCATGATAAGTATCACAAAGAAGCTAAAGACAGATAAAAAATTTGGCACTTTCTTAGAAATTTAAAGAAGAACGTGTTGCTATTTATTACTTGACTGCAGCACCATTTGCTGAAGAACGTGCGCATAGATGCTAGAAGAGACTCCATAATTGACGCATTTGATTTCGTGGAGACAATTGCAAATCATGTTGCACGCGTCCCACTTTTCGCGCCAGCAACCAATCGTTATGAAAGCTGACACGTTCGATCGTTATAAATTATGTGAGACTTTTGTGTAGAGAGAGAGGTGAAGAGTCATAAGGAATGTGAATACACTTTGTATTGTGTTGTATAGATTAAAGCTACCAAAGACAATCTATAGATTCCTTTTCGTGAGTATTCAAAAGAAAATAGTTCGTAATTCAGTTGTTTCTATTAACGACTATGTAGGTAGATTCGATTTATTCAAACTTCATGAAGTTGCCAGGTTTTGCAAGGTGATGGAGCGATGAATCAGTGGCTGAAGCTTTGAGTCTAATTATAATGACATAGATAATTAGCTTCTAATTCGTGATATAATCCAAGGTCCATTCAATTAGGTTCATTTGGAGGATTCCCGATAGTTGGGTAATTCCGACACTTCTAAACTTGCAAAACTGTAGATTAAACAATAGTCAGCTCGTGATATAAACAATAGCCGAGGAAGAGACTTCGCAGTGTACTGAATCTCTGCAATGATTCATTAGTTTGTGTGTTGTATTTGTGAAGGACTAGGATCATATTTGTAAAGTACGTTTTCCAGAAAACGTGACTAAAATGACCCTGCTCTAAAATAAAAGATTCAGCTCTTTTTATGAACAAGTGTTGATTACGGAGTTCTAAGTCATTGTACACTATCAAAGTCTTGTGTGTCCACAGGTAGTTTCGTGTCCTGTAGTCAATGGTACTGACTCCAACAATTAATATATGTCTAATATAGGGCTTTTATGGCAATACCAACATTCCGTTGTGGGGTAATTCCGACACTTTAACCAATATTACTATACTCTCTTCGGAAAATCTTTGTGGAATTATTTGTGTAAACTACAAAGATTTCTCTCTTTATTTTTTATAGCAAACTTTGTTCGTAACTACTTGTGAAAGACTCTGAAAGGCTCTAGAAACAAAGAAACCATGGCCTCAGCTTTTGATATGCTAAGAAATAGGGTGATTCTTGCTACAGCTGGAAATGCATCTCCTTTTCCCTATACACGTTGCGGGACAAAATACGAAAAAGAAAAACAAGAATTAAGAGGAAGTCAAACTTGGGCTCCCATCAACAACGAAAATCTTAGCAGAGATTCTTTTTGGGATTTGGGCTAACAAATAGATTGGGAACTTCTGAAATTCACTCAGTAATAAAATCCTCGAGAGTTCATATGCTCTTTCAGGTGTTCATTACAAAACTCTGCATAAAATATCAACAATACAGCGTAATTTGAATTGAGTTCGAATTGAATTCTGATCGAGTTCTTCCATCCTTTGTTTGACTTAGAGGTAACGAAGAAAGCTAGCGATTCGATCAAATTTCTTCCACATTTGATTTTCTTTAAAATAGTTTCATTTTAAGATAATCTGTCAGATTCAATTTCCACACGCAATGTTAATTCATCGTCAAGTGTTACTGAGTGTATAGTGATAATTATCAAATGTTTAGATGTGTTTTCATTTGGTATCGGAAGTGCCTCAATAGACTGTCGGAATTACCCACGTAGTAGGACAATCCCGACATCTCACACTAGTTTCATATGAACACCCTCAATTACCAGAATATTCAGATGTGCAGAGTGAAACATATCTTAAATGAGAGAAGAGACAACAGGATTTATGACAACGTGCAGAAATCCCATCTCAATGCTTCATATGTTTCCTAAGATACTAAAAATGCTTAGGGTGTCGGGAATCCCCCAAATGACCATACATTGGAACATGTAGGTAGTTGCTGTTCTGTATATGGCTTGTTTGTGGTCTGAATAGTAGTAAGTAAAGTATTTGCTCAGGCAAAGTGAAAATGTGAGGATGATAACAGGAGAAAGATGTGATGGTGAGGGTCAGTGTAAAGAAAAATCATGATAATGAGGGTCAGTGTTGTTATCGCACATAAAATTCATTTTATCTTTATATGTGAGGGTCAGTGCAGATAAAAACGTGATGGTTAAAGTCAAGAGCGTATAGGCAAAGAGCAGAGCCAGTACAAAACGAAAGAAAAAACATGATCGTGAGAGTGAATGTGCAAAGGAAATACGTGATGATAAGTGTCAGTACAAAGGAGAAAAGTGATGATGGTCAGTGCAGAGGGAAAACATGATAGTCAGAGTGAGTAAAGTTTGACAAAACTGAACACTTATAATTTCATGTTTACTGATCTTTTCTCTTTGAGAAAAATAATAATTTAGAAATGTTAGACTACACAGAGAAAATTGGAGGCATTAAGCATGTGCAAAATATCATTTGAAATATATTTGTGTTGGATAATATAAACATGGTGTAACTAGTTGACTTCCAATATTTTACGGCACATAGTGAAATACAAAGAAGTTACTATTGTAGCTTAGAGGAAAGTCAAAATTTCTAAGAACAAGATAGAAAGAAATGCCGCCCCAGAGGTACGGAATAGATAGTATGAATATTTCAACAGGTAAATTATAATTAAGTCAAAAATAATTGTTGTATATGACTAGCGACAGGAAGATGGAATAAAATAATAAAAGAAACCGAAACAAGTCAGAACTGCGATGGTTAGACTCTCTTTCTGTTTGTATGCAAGTATCACTGAAGTGCAGGGTTTAAAATAAACTTCTAGTCACTTTACCTTTCCAGACATTAAGAGATTTTTTCTTGTTGACTTTAAACAGATCCCAAACAGCAGGCACACCAGGAAAGAAGCGAAAAGAGAATTACATTTTCTTGGAACGAGAAGTATGTTTGGTGACGGAAATCTGAGATTTCTTATGTGAGCTTTACATTCAACAAAAGACAACGAAGCTAAACAATTCATGACTTCCGCATTTGGTTGAGGAAAGAACCAAGTCAAATCTAAATGATGCGGAAGGTGCAATATTAAAATGAGTATGTGTGTATGGAAATATATAGATAAACTGTATAGCAAACGGCAGTTGAGGTATGGATTTATTTTTGTGAGCCACGTGGTTCAGCTTCCTTGAATTATTGACTTCAAGTCAAATATGTTTACCAATTCCACTTAATGACCATCAGCTTTTAACATTGCTGTAAAACTAATAAGAATAATCATCACTTTAAGCGGAAAAACAACCCACACCCATTTCAAAAGTACTCCCGCTTTAATTAACCAAAGATTTCCCAAGTGTCATCGATCCCTTCAGAGGGTAATCATCACAAAATCATCAGGATTAGTGATGTGGTGAGAGCGTAAAATCCTTCAAGACAAATCTAACCCTTTCCACCCATCCGAATTTACTTCTTTCCTTTCTGTTAACATCCATTTTTCTTGTGGACTGTAAGTTCTTCTGGCGTCTATTATCTATCCATGATTCTCAGGTAATAGACCAGATGAAATGTGAGCTTCAATTCAATCTCCCAATACATAATTGCCACGTAACCAATACCCTATCTAGCTTGTCTGTTTTTCTTTATTGTCTCTACGAATGTTCGTCTACTTCAGCGCTTCTTACGAACATATTTCTTCTGGTCTCATCCATGTCCACATGTCAAAAAGTCTTTCGAAATTTATTTTCGAGTACTCTTAACATAATACCCATACAAAATATCCTTATTAGAGAAATATTTCTTGCGCCAACTTTTCTCTCTCTTCTGTTTCTTATTCCGATTTAGTTTCATGTTCCACATTTGTCTTTTCTTTTCTTGTATTTGCTTTTACGTTTATCCTTATTCCAATTTCATCACAAAATGAAATGTGTAATTATTTTTGGAAATGATCGGATTCAGAAAAAAATGGGGGACGATGAGCATAATTTTTCTAAGTCCGACAAGTTGAACAATATGGTAAGAACGAACCAATTCGATTTGATTTAAAGCTTACGTTTGGAAAGTTTTACGAATCGCTCACAGATGGCGTCGCAATCGGAATAAAGGCATGCGCATTACAAGGACATATCTATTCTGAACGTGCAGGGAAACGGCATCGTCACTTGTCCGATAGTCGGGTTTGCAGAGGCGTGCGAAGGAGCAAAATTCTGGTGACATGACAACATGGAACAAAAGGAAAATCGAGTGGTATCAAGTTTCTAGTAAAGAAGGGACTAAATACGACAGCCATCATCAAAGCCGAATTGAATACAGTATTGAGAGACTTGTCACTGTTAGCAAGTGGACGTCGCTATTCAAGCCTGGACGAGATAGTGTTGAAGATGACCAACGCAGTGGACTTCCTCCAACCGCCATCACACCAAAAATAATCGATAGAGTCCATGATATGGTGCTGGATGACCGACAATTGAAAGTGCGTGCGATAGCTCGTGCAGTGGGCATCTCAGGGGACGGGGACACCACATTCTTTCGGCTCGATGGGTGCGCGCCTTCTCACAGCATCCGCACTTTCAGCATTGGTCACTGGCCGTAAACTGGACGTACTTCGTTTCCAAGTTGTATCCCAGCCCCGTATTCGCCTGATCTTGCCCGAGTGACTTCGACCTGTTCCTAAACCTTACAAAACTTCGGGTGACAAACAATTTCTGATCAATGAAGAAGTCATCTCCATAGTGACAGGCTATTTTGCAGTCCGTCATCTTTAACTTTATAATATATCGTTGTTTCTTTGACATTACTCTTCCACTTCTTATAAAGTATACGCTTGAATTCGCGTTTTAAGTCAACAGTGTCCCTGTAAATAAGTTTATTTTAATTAAATTCATTACTTTTTGGTAAGACTTTTATTGAAAGACAAATATTGTTCTTTGAAACATTATAATACCATTCCTCAACAGAAGGATATCGGGTCGGTATCGGACCAATACTGGGTCAATAACGAGGATGTCGATAATGGTTGGCCGTTCTAATATAATCATCGATCGACAATCGGATGGGACGATATTTGGACATTCAAAGTTATTCCTGAAACATGAGGAACGAGTTCATCCAGGAAAGAAGCAGGATAAAAGATTGGTAGTTTAAAACACGAAGTTTAGAGAAATATCACTGTCTGAAAATCTCAAGCGCGATTGACATCGCCCGAAATCGTTCAGAAGAGCGTGGTGGGAACGTTTCTCATTTGTTTTTTTTCAAGTGTTGCACTTGTGGATTTGAGCTGGAGAGATTGTCCGTGACTAACCACTGGACCAAGGGTTTGAGTAATAGTCATAAAAATAATACGAAATCCTGTATAGAGTGAACATTGCCTAGAATCTATGCAATATTTTAATCTTCATAGGCCCCCTGTACTTATTTATTTTCAATTGAAGCACTGGGAAATCGATTCATATCGGAAGAAGATGCGATCTCCCATAACGATCATTATCGATTTCCGATATGGATCGATATCGATCTCGGATAATTGACCAATATCAGCAAAAATGTGTTGCTGGGGGGGGATTTGTATCCATAATAGTTAAAATATGGACACCGCTGTCAAAGCAGTGTCACTTAATATTTTCTTTCTGTATCCGACATCGAAAGAAGCTTCGAGCGCCATTCTGTTATACTTTTAGAGATCTCTAGTTTGATGGCACTGACTAACGATGAAGCACATTACATGAGCACGTTACACAACCACTGCAAAATGGTGGATGTTGCTGTATGTTTGTTTCAAACAAATAGTAGTACCGAACAGAGTAGCTCAGTTGGTAGAGAGTTGACTTCCTATTCGCGAGGTCCCGCCCAAGCCGATCAAGGATAACGAGCCGATATCGGACCAATATTGCGCATATCGAACATGGTTGGCTGATCTGACTAAACATCGTCGACATAGACGATATTTTGACATTCAAAGTTATTCCCAAAACCGTGAGAAACTTATTGTATACTTCATCCAAAACATAAGGGAAAAAAAAAAAAACAACAGGTTATGGTAAAATATTAAGTTTAGATACATGGTACTGTTTGAAGATGTCGTTGGGCGATAACGACTGGCACTGGCCGATTTCGTTCCGAAGAATTCATGAAGTGTATATTCGAGGTATTGTTCTTCAAGGCTCCCTGGTAGAGTGACTAAGACAACAGACAACAAATCACAAGGTTGTAGGTTCGAATCCTGCCGAAGACAAGTGCAAAAAAATTCAGCTATAAATAGAGACGAGAAAATAAGACGCGTAATAGAATAAAGAGACGAATGTAATCAAGATCACGTTTTCTTCTAAAACTACTATAAAAATATACGTACTTTGGGTCACTAAAACAGTAGAGTTCTCTCAGCAAAAGATAGAGCTTTCCTACAACGATTAATATCGATACCAATAGCCATCAATACTAACAATATCGGCAAAAGCGTTTGCCATCCGATATTGATCGATATTCGATAACAACAACGATCGAAATCGTAATTGTGAGTTATTGATATCGGCCGGTACTGATGTACTACTGCGATGAGTTCAATGCCAGCGGCCGACTATCTGAGCTAATCTTTTTCCACGGTGTTTCCTCAGTCACACCAGGCAAATGCCGGGATTGTGTCTCAACTCTTTCTCGCATTCTTTCCCCTACTATATGTCAGCACGAGGCATAGATGCCTAAAGGCCATAAATAAATTGAAATTCAAAACAAACTGTAGTGATTCATTTACATATTGTTGAAAAAATCAGTTCTATCCAAATCCATTGACCATTTGTGTCTCACAAATACTTAAGCTAGTAACACCGCCCATTTGAGCACCGTGTGACGATGGATCGTGCATTATAATAGTAAGGGAAACCACCATTATATACACCTTGAAGCGATCAGAACTCTGCTACAATAAAAGTTTGCCTTTTATGGGCCCTAAAATTGCCTCATTCACAGTCACACGTGTAGTTATTCATTTCTGAAAGGTGAGGGGGGTTCGATAGGACTCATTTTCCCCACAATAAGCAATCTAATCACGGCAATTTATTTGAACAATATTTATCGTCAACTCCCATTAACTTGAACTGCTCGTATATCGAATTCTCTTCACTGGTAGCAGCGCCACTAATAGGTTTATCATATCACCCGGTTCACCTGGGTACCATCCGATTTTCAGCCCTTGTTTTCCTCACCCTATCAACATTTGTTTGTTAAAATACTGAATTCACCCGATTTTCTCCCTGTAGCATTTCCGTACTCGCCTGTGACATTTTTTTTTTACTTTTCTTCGTGTTATAGTTTCGAGTTTTATACGTAAATTGCAGCTGTACTGTGAATTTTTCTTTCAATAATTTAACTTCCCCATTTTACCCGACAGATGATAGAAGTTAGTTGCACTTTTCCAAACGTATGCTAGTCTACCAATTTCAGTCTGAAAGTCGGAATTCCCATAATATTGTTTGTGGCAAATAATACTGTATTACACACTGTATTGTGGAATCGCCGTGAGTTGAAAGAGACAAAGCGAAAGTAGCAGCATTTTCCCTTTTCTTAAATTTTAAACAATGATATCCGTAACCACCCAGCATGGTGAAGCAGTACCCAACAAGCCAAATGCCAACCCCGACAGCGGCCCGACCACCTAGCAATCGAGAAATAGTTGGGATAAGGTCGGCGCGACCCATAAGTGGCGTTTGGTCGTAGGTTCAGTTTCCGAGCCGCCGTCGGTATCCCGAATTGCCGTCATATGGTACCCCGGTACCCGCCCACTAGCGTTGGCTCATTGTTATTTTTTTTTAACCGACGCCGGCCTTATCTTCGCGCACCAAATACTGACGTTGGGCCGACGTTGATGGCCTTGCTAGGTAGACATCTAATGAAAAGTTTATGTTCTAGTGACCATACTTTCAGACAACTCCTCATAATTTTGTAGAATGATGTAGCTATTAATAATTCTCCTCGTATTTTGTTCTAAGAGTAAGATTTGGGGGAAACAATCATTATAATTACCCGTAAAATTATTAAAATTCTTCTTATCGTTGATCAGATTATCACAATTGACAAGGCGAAACAAGAAGCAGGTGAATTCGTTGCTACGTCCTTGAATACAACACATCGTTAATAAATCTCTCGATTAACCATTTCATTTACATACTAAAAATAGCGTAGCATTCCCAATAAATGACTATCGACATGTGTGTAATATGGAATACATTACAAAGAGAATCCTGCTTAATATCACAAAAGGTAAACAGTTGTGAAAATCAAGTGCACGTATACGTACATACGTAAACAATATATAGTCCCCTTTCTATTTGCAATTTGGGAGTCGACCTTCCATAAACTTCCTGATGATGAGCCTGTCCTTGGCACGATTTTTTTTTGTTTGTTTATTTTCGTTTTACAAGCCCCAGAATTAAAAGGGCTTGTAAAAAAACGTAAACTGTTGTTTGGGGAAGGTTAATTGTCCGTGCTGTATATAAGTCAAAGAGTATTAGTAAATCCCTGTTGTTGTTCTGTGTCTCGGTGTGTGTTCTTTGGCTCTTGGGAGTGGATGTTGAAGAAGCTTTCTGCTCTTCGCCAGCAGAATGTAAACACTTCCTAATCTCTGGCCTTATTTGTTTGGAGTAGGAGGGTCTCTCACCTGTAGAACAAGGTACTGTTGGATATTTTTAGAGATCTCTCTTAGGTAGGTGCAAGAGGTTGAGTAACGACTTGCTCTGTCTCTCCGAGAAAGAACGGAAAAGAGAAAGAAAGAGAGAGAACAAGGTTTTTCATCAGCCCTCCTCTCCCTCTCGTCAACGTGTACAGAAGCTCCCTTGACCTAATATGATTTTTTTTGAGTGATTGTTGATTATTTTCCATCGTAAAAATAGAGCGATGAATAAACGTTAGGTCTGTCATCATCCAGAAAAGAAATCCAAGCACACTAAAAAAAAATCCAGTTATTCATAGCAGTGTTAATAAGGTATTATGACGGATAAACTGTCCTTCTGTTAGCTGTTAACGCCGGACCACGTTTTCTTTTAAATTCTTCAGTTTGTGTAAGTCCTATAAAGAGAGATCGAAATGTGTCTGTCTGGCGCATGTATGTCTGTATGGTATACAAATCCACACCGTTGGACCAAAGCGTAACAAACTTCGATTGACAATCTCAAAGGACCAGAGGAAATACCTAAACTATAATTTGTCCCAAAAGTTCTGTTTCCCCATAGTTCCTTCAGTAACACATCCTTCTCCGTATGCATCCCGGATGACACCTATGAAGTTTAGGTTGCCTATAACCACTGATATGGTTGGGTGATAGAAACTATTATATGGACAGTTCAACGCTAGGGCTTACTCCTGTTCAGAATAGCTAAGTGGTAGTGGCGTGGAATGTACTCTCTCCGCTACCTACGTTGACACGAAGAGAAAATACTTAAATGGTTGTTTTCTCTCCGCTACTGCTGGCGCCGAGTTACTCTCTCTGCTTCGCCACGCTCACCAAAACACAGAAGCTTGATGGAAATATATCATAGCAACGTTGTAGTGTCCCTACAATCGTCCCGTTATTCGAGTCTTAATTCCTGAACCTTCCCAGCCACTAACCAGAATTCAAACTCTAGAAAAGAGGATTTTAGTTTACTGCAGGGTGTTCCATAAGTCCCGATACCTCTTCAGTTATAAATCTGAAACTATATGACATAGAACATTATCATCTTTTGTAAATTGTGTACTGTTGTTACAAGACTGAAAGTTTTTGTTCGTACAATCGATACACTTGAACGTGTGTTCTTTTGCTTGATCCCAGGACGTCATGCTGACGCCTCAGGACTTCTGCCTATAAAATCTGCAGAAAAAGTTTAAATCACGTCTATTACCCTTTTGCAAAGGTAGGAAGATCTTTCACAAGAGTTCGGTATACTGAATCCTTGTACCCAGACAGGAGGAAATCCAACGGAATTGCATCGTAGAGCGAGGACCAGGCAATTGATCCGTTGCGGCCGATTCATATCCCAGGGAAATTTTTATCCAAAATACTTGGAGAAATTCTCATACATACATTAACGAAATACACGTGAATGAGAAAAGCATACATGACACAAAACTTCCGGAAATATATATAAAGTTTTGCAATATACAGCATTTTTTACGTCCCAAAGTTTGCGATTCGCAACTAATTGGAATCGTGCTGGAACTATTACGACATTACAAACTTTTGTGCATGTCTCTGCATGTTCTAAAGCTATTCTTTCAAACGCACTGGAAATGTCATTTGGGGAAACGAGTACGTACCATTTCTTTCTTTCATGTTTCATCGTATGAATCAGAACAAAATACGTCTTTTTGATTGTAAGTGTAATTTACTTTGAAAATTTCACACATTTACAAGATAGGTAAAATTTAAATCTTCTATTTCTGACAGGAATAACTATGTTGGTTCGTTCCGATGATTAAACAAACCTAAATATTCTGATAGACACGTTCTGTAGCTTTTCGCATAGATGTCACCACGATACGCCGAACAGTTGTAGTTCTCACTATTGGCGTTAGGCGGAGTTGCTTGTCCTTACCAGTCCTTGCTCCATGATTGTAGTAGGGAGTATTTCTATTTTGTTCCTGCTTACATCCTACACTAGCGCCGAACGGAATAATTTCTAAAGTACAAATTATCAACATGGCAACAAGGTTAATCAAAGTCGACATTTCGAATTAAAATGGTGGATACAAAATACAATTCACTCAGGTTATAGACAGATTTGCACTTCATTCGTATCATAATTGGATGCGAATAAGTTTAAAGCTATCAATGTGGAGCGAGAAACTCTCTTAAGCCTAACAGTTTTTAATAGTAAAAGTTTAAGAGGGATTCTCGCTCCAACACCCCACTTTTAACATTTTTCAAAATATTTCAAAATCGAAGAGTACTATCAAAAATCTCAACCCTCTTAACGCTAGAAGTTTCAAAAAGCAAAAAATTAGAAACAATATTAAAATTATTTAAAATGCTTACCAATAATTAGGATTCCCATCACATGATGGCAGCTCTGATATCTTCAAGGTTCCGAATAATCTTTCCCCGTGTGACCCATTTTCTTCGCCAAATCGTGCATCACTTCTTTGAATATGATGGAATCAACATTCTGTCCCAACATGTACAACAAGAACCAATCACCCATTTTGGATTTCCGAACGATGGTGTCTATAACATCCCTCTTGATGAGTCTGAACCTTAAGTATAATAAATACGCCCGTATCCGAGGACTTAAAATAATAACCCCCCGATACACTACCACTAAACTAGTCAGAAATCCCAACAAAAGGAACCAAAACCAAAGAAAAATGTAAATTTTTTCATTCACAACATTCAACGGAAGAATACACACAGCGTCGTGTCTCTCTACTTCACCAGAAGAACCAAATTTGTGAAAGGTACATTTGGTCATGCGTGGGAAAATATAAATCATAGGATCTGTCCGTTCTTCTTGGTCGTTGTCCATGAACTTGAGCACGTTAAAACCAAACATCAAAAACTCACCATCGAAGAAGCGATCCATGAGAAACATTTGACCTGGAATAGAAAAAAAATATATAATTTAAAATCGAATCATGACTGTGTTACTATGATAATGTGTTCATTTTGTGTAAACGGTAATCTAGTAGTTAACAGCACTGACTTTTTTTTTAATAGAAAACACACACAGACGGGCCATCCGACTGAGATTGTCCAGCAGTCTAACCAGGTGGATGCCGGAATTGTATCTCAACTAATACCCTAGTCGTTATGTTCTTTATCCCTATCCTGGATGAGTAATCGCCGAGAGATATTATTCCTCAGAGTAGTTACGGGCTTAGGTCATAACAACCTATTCACACTACGTATTATTGAAACTTTAAATAATATATAATACTATGTAGATATACAGGGCCGAAATAAGGTCACATGATGTTTAGCAGGGGTGTGCTAGATGAGACTCGCGGAGAGCCCTTTATTAAAATTCCTTGCGAAGAAAGATCAATAAAATGAACATACTTTTGGGCCTTTAGTGACTCGTGAAGGAACTTGCAAGCCCGTTGTTAAATTGTTTGGAGAACATCTTTTGTGAGTATAATGGTGTCATTGGCTTTTTCATTCCTTATCTGTCAGAACAATACTGGAAGTTAAATGCGTTAAAAAACAACTGTCGTTTCAACAAGGCCAGAACGCCCAAATTTCAAAATTCCAAAACTTAATAGAAACCGGATAACTAGGGAACATTTTTCATACAGTTAACATTTTCATAACTTCTTACCTCTATTTTAATTTTTTTTAAAGCGCGTAGGGGGAGCAACTAAAATTCTTTGAAAATAATTTCTAATTACTATTCCCAAAATTATAAAACCATATCTTATTATTACTTCTACTGTATGTGTATATTCTTTACTTTTCAATTTTGAAAATTTTGTTTCCAAAGTTTCCTTCATATTTAGAGTTTCTCTCTATCGCAATGATAAACTTCTCAAAACTAATCTGTAGAGCGTTGGCGTAGCATTCGGGAGGTCGTGGGTTCGATCCCCGCTGCTGACCATCCTGACTAAGGTTTTTCCTCAATCACACCAAGCAAATGCCGGGATGGCACCTTCAATATAGACCCTGGCCGACATCTTCTCGAATCTTTTCCTCCTCTCTTATCCCGGCCTGAGCCTTAGATGCCTAAAGACCATAAATACAATGCAAAGTATAATATAAAACAAACATGGCATAAGAAAGCTGCTACTATGCACCAAAGGAAATGTCTGATAAGCATCAGGCTTGTATTACCAAATAGATGTTTCGTCCTGATTTTAAATATGCTTTAGCTGAAATAATGAACCCTAAGTTGTACGAACTTTATATTGCGTCAGACTAATCGTCAGAATGCGGTATTCACCTATTAAGGCTGATAGAATCTATTTTTGGCGAAACATTTACTTTATTTAGGCGAAACATTAGGTAAACACATAGAAGACATTGTCAACTAGCACACCAAATAATGAGTATGTTCGTATAGAAGTGTAGATTTAAGTCCTGACGAAGTAGCGTACATCTGAGTTGTTGAAAGTGCTGTCTTTATTGCTTTTTTTTTAAATGAAATGTTTTCAAAGCTGAAAGGACAGCTTTCTTCATATAGAAGACGCAGCTTGACTGCGGAATTATTCAAGGTCAGGAGTGAATACAGGTCCAAGAAAAGCAGAAAGACTTTTCAAGGTGAGTCAAATGATTAATGTCTATGCTAATTACTAATTTATTAAATATATTATTATTACAGTGATTTTGGAAGTCTTGAAAAAGATATACGAACCGAAACGGAACGAGATGACTGGAGAATAGAGGAGACTGCATAACGAAGATCTTCACGGACTGTACGACTCA
>JAGDQP010049756.1:0-14417 GCA_022664845.1 Lepisma saccharinum | reverse complement strand
TCCCTGAAAGTTAGAACTCTCTCGACTTGAATTTATAGGAACAGCATTGAAATTTCATGAGACGATAAAAATTCATCAGACGTATACGGAAATAGTTCTGCCATTTTTTGTTAGAAATCAATTGCTTTACTTTAACCTTAAGAACGTTATTTATTAATACAAGAGAAATAGTACATTGTAATCAAAAAATTGGAATTGTTAACATCATTGAGTCAATAGTTCATTTTTATAATTAAATACCGGCTGGTATATTTTGAAACTTAGTCTGGCATGAGACATGAAGCCCGGACTTCCCGAAACTATCACAGTTCGTATTCTAGTTTATGTTCTTATTGTGTGGCATGGCAATCCCTTAGCGTGTATAGGTCCCAAATTTGCATCTTTGTATTGAGGCCAATTGCTATATAAGTTTTCGCTCTCTGCGGTTTGTAGCTTATTTCTTATTAGTTGTTCTTGGTTCAGAGCCCTGTTATGTGAAGTCATAACTATGGGGTCTATACTTGATGTGTCTTCATTTTCTGGTTGGTTAGTGCTCGACAGCTCCAATGTTACTGTATTCGGATGTTTATTATTATTAATCGGATCTTTTTGTTATTGTATAAGTATACAGTTAGTGTTTTTTTTAAATATTGTTAATGTCTAAAGTAAGTCAGTCGACTTTTAAGGATTCCTGGTAAAATGGATTCCAAATCATGGTTTCATGAATATCCATGAGGATAGAATCTGTGACCTTGCGTATACCAGAGGAGCGCGATTGCCACTCGGCCACATTATTTTGGGTACCTGGTGTTTTCGTTCGTGTCTGAACATTTTCGACATACATTTGTAGAAGATGAGTAGTTTGGCCTGCTTATTCGCTTTTATATCTTTCAGAGGAGGTTAAAAGACTTGGGATTTCATTGTTCTGCTTCGGCACATACTAGCTGAAATGTGTGATTCCAAGGTTTTGAAAATGAACATACACCCCTCAATGTGCACGTTTTTTGGCAAACATTTCTAAGCGGACTATATAATTTTCTAGAGGGTATTGCTTTGGTAACTGGGGTTCTTGAACTGTTTTGCTACTGCTCATTATTTCCCCGAATAATATATTCGGTTGGATCATCTAACATTTTTGCTTGGTGCGCACCTGCTCGGTTGAGAATGTCTAGCTTTTGCTTTTCTCTTAATCCAATGTTTTATTTTTGCTTTGCTTTTGTCTCGGTGCCTTGTCGATTTTCTACGCACTTGTTAAGTTTTAGTGCTTTTATTAAGCAACAGCGTAAACCACAGCATTTATGCGAGCGGTCCCGGGTTCGATTCCCGGTGGGGGCTCAAAAATTTCGGTGTTGACCCAGCATCGTGAGGACAATTGGGGAGCTGCTGTGAATAAAATACAGTGGCGATCACAGTGAGAGCTTCGGCTCTCCTCTCCCAACCCGCCTGGTTAGTGTGGGAGCAGTAGACCAACTCCTCCCTTCGGGGAGAGGCCTCATCCACTAGTGGATTGAATATGGTGTGATTTATATATATATATATATATATATATATATTGGTGAGTATCTTTGGTTCATACCTCAGTTCCCCCAGGACCTATATGCCGGGATAGTCAGAGCTACCAAGTAGATTATATTAACGCGTTTTCTTTATATTCATTTGTAACCTAATTTTAAGTTTTAGTTTTTGTTTAGGTTTCAGAACATTTCGCTTTGGAAGGTGAGTCAATATGGGGAGTATTACGTGTTTTGGAAGTTGAATTTTGTTTGTTTAATAAGTTCCGGTTTCCCTGAAAAGGTGTAGTGGACTTAAAGGAGGGCTCTGCTTTTTAAAATTTTTGTTAATAAGTTTTTTTCTTCCCTCTCCGTGAGAGCTGAAAATTTTGTTTTGTTCAGAGGAACACCTGTGCTATTTGTCTTTGCTATGGTTTTCCCTGTTTCGTGGGTTGAATGTAGAAACAGTTTTTCTTTTCCTTTTACTAAAAACTGACAGTAGATGGAAACTGTAGCATCGTTGATAGCTTTTGGTGATTTCGAAGCGTGCGCAGTTGTGGAACTAGCGACAGTGTATGAATAATAACAACAAAGAAAGGATAATAGTGGTTGAAATATTTGTACCGTAATATGAAACTGATTATTCATATCGCCAGAATTCGAAACAAAGGAAACGGTGAATAATTATAGAGTTCGATAATCTAGTTTTGAGGTATCGAGAAATATGTCAGTATCATATTTCCATTATTCATTTCTTAGGGCAGTAGAATTTGGATGGTCTCTCACTTATTCGTAAGCAAGAAGTCCATCATGGTATGTTTTTCATAAACTAAAGTGTAAAGTTATTATATCGTGCGATATCACGATTAGAATTACAGTACAAATCAGGTGACGCGATATTTCATCGTACATAGTTCGTTTACACGAATACATCACGCATCAAGTGACTGCAAAAAACGCGCGAATCAGTCATTCCATATGATACTCATTATACAGTCCTTAGTAAGGAATTGGTTATGCTACAATTTTTATTCTCTCATTAGTCGAGAACAATTTGATGCACAAACTAAACATATCGCAATGCCTACTATAAAAAGAAAGTTGAAGCACTGTAAAATAATAATATTTATTCAATAATGGGACGCAGACGGTTCGATTCTTTGATCAACAGAATTGAGATTTTGAAGAACGCATCGGAGTCCCAGTAATGATACGCATACACTTTTGTGTTGTTTGTACTCGTAAATCGTGTTAATAAAATATTCAAAATAGTGGAGTTCCTGTAATAACAAAGTGACCATATATTTTGTAAACAAATATAGTATTAAGTCGTTTGAATAGCTGTATTAAACCCGTAGGTCGTTGTTGAATCAGATTAATTATCATCGTTCCGTAGGTAAAGTGTAATTCGTATATCGTATATTGAAATCCCATATATTCTATTTATATTTGATAGCACTGCTATATTTTGTTTATGGACCACACATATCGTACGCATAATATTGTGTAATAACCAGAGATGTCAAAACAACTTATTACCAAAAAGAGAAGCAATAAAAATATCTTACGTACACTAACATAAGCAGAGAAACCATACAGTTTTATGAATGATGTCCTTGCTTGCCACAATTATAACACCATGTGATGAAAACGAAAAAATAGATTGTAAATAAAATACAGTAAGATTTTCTAGAAATCTGGTTTATTCCAGGTCAAGTATTCAGCAATTACGTAAATGGTGTCACACGTGTTATTATGTTAGATAAAGTTCAATGATCGCTGTAGTATCTAAACTCGTAATACTGCGAAGGTGGTCTTGTTCGTATGTAACCATCATAACTATAACAAGACGTAATTGTGCATATATAAGTGATACTAGATATCAATCCTATATAATCAAGTAAGCAAATAATAATAGTAAAACATGAAGTTGAAGTTGTTCAATGAACGAATCTCAATTTAAGGTATAAATCTATATCCATGTCTCATTTTCTTTTTACCACAATATTTTGTTTTTAATGTCGTTGTCTTACTTATATGGTATAACGATTTATTCAACAAAACAATAGAAACTAAACTCTACAACAGTCTTAAGACACATTTAGAAAGGATTAAGGTAAATATAAACTTTTTGCTCGCTGTTGACACACTTTTACGTGTTATTTATTGTCACAAGTTATTTAAATGGTACCTAATTCTCTTGATAATAGTCACCACCAGCAGTCACAAACCATTTTACCGCAGTGTCGCCTACGTAACCGAGAAGTGGCTACATTGTTCCGTCGCGTTTATTAGATTATGAGACTCGAAGGTTATCAGACTTCTTCATTTGCGAACAATCAAGTCTCTCTCATAATCGTTACATGGATGTTAATACCCCACTTTCCAGCGCTTTTCCATGAAAAGAGAGGTTAAAAATAAATTATGATAGATTATGAAATCATTTGTTATCATACGTAGTGCTTCGACTCGTTATGAAGCAAAATACAGAGCTGGTAACAGCAAATAGTAAAAATCAATATATGGAGAGATGCAGCTTAAAAATATGCAAAACAAGAAAGCAGATGAGAGTGGTAATTCCAAAGAAATTAGTCTATGTATATTTTTACTACTTTTACATAGTAAGTTATAAGTTATAAATAAGTTATAAGTTCGATTTTAATTATGTGTACTGTATATCATTTCAATTAATAAAGAAATCTGTGAGTTTACTGCAGCTGGTAACTCCGGGTTTAAAGCACGGCTATATTTAGGGGAGAAACTAGTGTTTCGTATATGCTTTATGACCTGGATATAGCCCTACAGGAAATCCTGATAAACAGGGTTCCACTGTATTTACAATAATGACTGGTTATGTGATTGTGAAGTTAAAAATCCACTATTTTTGTTTTTCACTGTATCTTATTTGGTGGCAAACAGAAGTGGACGAAAATAGAAGTCACTAACGAGGAACCCATTCCTACCTCAAATACTGCAACACCCACAATAAACAACCAGTGGCTGTCACTAGTTACGTATTTGCTCAAGACTTCCATTTGGTTGAAAACAATTTAGCATGAGAAAAAAGTATCTCCATGAAAAACAAAACACTATGTCTGCTAGCAAACACAAACAATTGCCGCATCTCATAGCTCTTTTGTTAAATACGGGTCATATAAGTTGACATTTCGATACATAAAAAAATGCTGAGATTTCATCACTCTTTCAAATTAAATGGCACACTGTGTGTGTGTGTTTTTTTTATAACAAACTAGTGAATCTGTGTTGTCAACAAGAAGTACTCGCGATGGGAGGTAAAATTAGTTTACGTTTTTCAGTCCAATCAACTCAACGGAAAACTCGACTAAGTAAAGAAAGTGACACGAAAGCAGGAAGGGAATGGCACGGCTAGAACGAACCCCCCCCCCCCAAAAAAAATAGTTAGAGAAGACATTTTTAAGAGAGAAGTGACTACAGCTGTTTAACCAACACGTCGTTTCTCGATTTTTTTTTTATTTTTTGCGGGCAGAGTACCTGCAGAAAAATTCATCACTAGGTGTATCTAAACAAGCAAAGGGAGGCGATTCTAGCAGAAGGAGTAGGCGTTACCGTAAACATTATTTAATCCATCGTATGTGTCTCTTCACCCTTTTTCACAAACACCCACCCAACTTCTATATAATGCATTTCTATGTGCAAGAAAGACAGATTTTGAAAAAAAAAAGTGCTATCTAACTTTGCAACACATGAACAACTGCCAATGAGGCCAAACGTAATCTTGCTTGTTGACACATTTGCCGACCTCCAGTTGTGCCAGAAAAATCATTTTAAGACGACAAAAAGAACACAGAATTCAAGAAACAAGAAAGAATGAAAAAAAAATCTAAGACACCGGACGATGGGAATAAAATTGTTTGATGACAAGTAATAGAGTATACTAAAAGACATGGAACAAGCCGCTGCTGTTGAAATGTGATAATACTACGTATAGGATAGTGGAGTGAGAAGGAATCCTTAGATGGTCAGACATAGGAGCACCGACATAGACAAACCAACAAGAAATAGTAAAACACGTTAGAAATTGTAGAAAAATACTGCTTATGTGAAGAATACTATTTTTCTGTAGCTGAAGTTACATTACTTCATTGTGCTAATGGATTCTAAAATTTGTCGACCACGGCTAGTTTGTAAAATAATGTTATTTTCGATATTGCGTTTACACTAAAATTTGTAGTTCCGCTCAATTGTAATCATTTCATGTCTCCTCCGCTTTTAACCTTATTTTTTTTTTACATTTTTTGCCAAGAACTTAAGAGTAGAATGGCCATGATTATAATGAAACAGCTTAAAGTGGAAGAAATGATATAAAACAAACGTAAATAAATATAAATTTAACTTATCCTCCTACTAAGGGGAACCACATGGCCTTGAGAAAATACGCTACTTTCTACCGTACAAACGAAACAAAAGTGTAAAATATCCCCCGGTTCTGACGGTGTACGATAACCAGCGTAATAAATATTACTTGTTGGTTTGTCTATGTACTTACAGTGATCAAAAACTCCTTAGGAAAAGCACACTGAACTTTAACACTTTCTTTTGTCTGTGTCCTTCGCGTGGAAGAGCAGGTTATTTTTGCACTTTAACATGCTTCGATGAACAACTCCTTTGTCACCAAATAAAGTTGGCTGCGTGTTGACTACAACATGAACTTTTATATTTTATCACCAGAGGGATATAGCGTCGCTTGAATAAACATCGGTTTGGCCATATGAACCGACATTGATCAATATAGATATCGATTAACGACATAGATCGATGTGGTTCCATGACGAGTGTTCTATTTTTTAATTTTAATTTATTCACTATGAACAAAAAGTTTTGTAAAAGATCGATTTATTGTTTGCACAATACTTACTATAGTTTTAGAAAATAGGTAAATGAGTGATACCGATAATCGATGTCGATCCCAGATCAATCGACGTGAACTCAAGCTGGCCCCTCTCCCGTCGGCATTAACGATGTGGGGCGATATGGGTCCCATGAACGGCCAACATGCATGTGCTAATCGGGTGAAGTCCTTAATAAGTTATAAGTAAGGTTTGAACACCAGTATCAATTGTTCATTTTCATTATTCTCTCTGATGTTCAATTTTCTCTGTGCATTTTCATTAATATATCTTTGCTTAAAGTGTACCTATTTTAAACGGTAATGTTTCTAGAAATCCTATTGCATTAAACTTTACATGTTTTGAATAAAGTGATTCAATTTTTTTTTATTCCAGCAACATTCTAAAAATGTCAAAGTATTCCGAAGCCTTTTTTCTAAATCCTCCCAAGGAAAGGTTAAAAATAGAAACTGATGAAAGATATTTTTTTAAAAAACAAAAATCAAAGTATAGTTCGCAATAAAAGAAACAGCACCCAATGGAAATTCGTAGAGGTCATTGCATTTAGATTGACTTCTGGAACGTTCTAGTTGGTTATCTCCGTCGACAAAAACATCCCCATTCTTTCTTTGTGTATTTAGTGTTTGTTATTTCATTTTTTCCTCCATTTGTTATCCACGGAATTTATATTAAGCTTTGTTAGTCTATTGTTATATTCTCGGTTGTGTTCTCCTGTGATCGAGAAAAAGGGAAGTTTCTTGTACGCGTTTGACGTCAATGACACGACAAAGACATCCATCTCTGTTAAACAATATAAAATGTGGTACTGGCAATATAATATATATTGCCAATACCAAACATACGTACATACATTATACTCTATATCATGTTCAAAGTCCATTTTCCTCAACACACACACACCTATATATATATATACTCTTTATATATCTTTTTGTGCAAGCTTTCTTTTTGTGCATTTTCTTTTGTTCTGCTTCTCCAGCAAATAAATAAAGCCTTACTGGAACAAAGAAATTCCAGGTATACGAAGTCGATAATATCTGAAGAATAAAATGGCTTCTGTTGAATTTTATTTAATGAATATGAATAGCATACTAATTTATTTACCTCACATTTCTAAAGATCCTTTTCATCATAGGAAATATAAAATCGGACAAACATTCAATGCTTGGCTCTTGCATATTTGATGAAGAATAAATTAATTTTAAAAGTGTTGTTTTTTGTCTTCTCTTAATATTCAGCGGTTGTGATAACTATGCCTGTTCTGACACGTGCTTGTTTTTTCTTTATTTTTTTTGAATAGACAAAAGTTTCCTGAAATGCTATGCTTTGTTTTTCCAATCCTTTCGTTTAATATATTCAAATAAACTGAATGTAGCTCACATGCCGAGTAGGTGAGTGGAGAAGTAAATATGCACACGTCTAGGTAAATATAAAGAGTTTGTTCTTTTAAAATCTTGCTTATTTGGAGAGGTTTGTTCATTCAAAAAATCTGTTTGGGTGAGAGAAAGAACTTGTTCTTTCAATGTCCGTTTTTTTTTGAAAGATCTTGTTCTATCAAAGTCCATTTGTAGAAAGAACTTGTTTTTCTACAAAGTCTGTTCGTGAAAAGAGTTTGTTCTTTCAAAGTCTGTTTGTGGAAAGAACTAGTTCTTTCAAAGTCCTTTTGTGAAAAGATCTTGTTCTTTCAAAGTCCTTTTGTGGAAAGAACTTGTTCTTTCAAACTCCGTTTGTGGAAAGAACTTGTTCTTTCAAAGTCCGTTTATGGAAAGAACTGGTTCTTTCAAAGTCTTTTTTTTTGGAAAGAACTAGTTCCTTCAAAGTCCATTTGTGGAGCTTGTTTTTTGAACATCTGTTTGTGCGGAGAGTTTATACTGAACATAGAGAAGTATTACATCGATATATTGTCATTACATTTTGGTCTTTCGTGCTTTGGGTGAAGGAATGAGTGATTGTTTTTGTTATTGTTGTTGCTTTCGAATTTTATGTTGATGGCATCGTTGTAGACATCATGAGGTCGTCTATGTCGTATGCAAAGGTGTTGTTCTCATACGATCGGAATAGAATTCCTACGGAAAATCAACAACGTTCAAGGATTGAGGACACCAGGGACCCAGTCCACTTCTCAAAGAAATTAAGAAAGCGAAACAATACAAAGTTAGAAAGCTTCAATTGTCAAAGATTGCTTCCAACATATACAGTATGTCCCTGAATTAACGGCGCAAACTTCGGAGGGTGATTTTTCCCCTCAAAACACGAAAAAAGATCCTTTCAAGAAATTCAAAATTATGCAAAGATTCGATGCTATAGGAGCTAAAATTTCGGCGGCACAGTCACAAATGGCGTCATAGATCGGCACATAATGACGTAAGCGGTGTCGGGGTAGCAAAGCACAAACGAAGTAGTATCTAATACATCTATTTATGTCATGTTTATGTTTGGCATGCAGTTTAGAGGGGATTCTATGCTTACCCTATTTAATTACTTGACAAAAAGAATCTTACCTTGTGAAACTTATCTATGTGGCTCTTCCTTAATCATAAAAACATTGCTTAAACTGATGTATCGGGTACTACTTCGATTGCGATTTGCTAAGCGGACATCGTGCTTGTTATTATGACGTCAGGAAGCGCCTGTAGCTCCAAAACAACGCACATAAAAGATTTTTTTTGTAATGTAAATAATCAGCTCCCAAAGTTTAAGACAATATTTCTGGGACACTCTGTGTAATCGAATCTCTTCTCGAATGATCTTTGTTTAAAAACAAACCCTGGAAAACTTGATCTTTGCAAAGTTGGTTAAACTACAGTATTGCTTAAGCTTTCAATTTCACTTCTAAATTCGCAGATGCTTAATTTTACGAATTTTTTTTTTTATTATTTTGAAACAAATTTCACAAACGTTGGAAAGTACGGACCTTTGGATACATTTTCGTACATCAACAAATCTGTTTTAAAACTTTCTTTTTGTTCACTTCGATGAAAACTTTCTATGCTGAAAGTTTGTAACTCTTTTCTTAATCACTCTGTATAGAGAGGACCAAAATAGATTAAACATTTCTTCTTTTAATGCACATTACACGTTAAAGTATACAACTTTCTAATTTTGTGTGCTTAGTATTACATTGTATTTTCGGTAGAGATTTAATTTCGCTTGTGAAGCAAACTTTAATTCACTCTTTGACCTTTTTCTCCCGTTCAAAAATATTCTGCATATTTTGATTTCCCCTGAGGGCATATAGAATTGAGTATCTATATTGTGTTCCAAACAATTAACCTTTATTTTGTGTATGTGAGGTAGAAACTCATTATACTTTCTTGCTATGCATTCTGCCTACGCGACTTGCAAATTTCTATTGAGTATACAGCGCAGAGGATAGAAATAGGTGCTCCTAGACAGCGTTCATAATACTGGTCGCTATGACAACCTTGATTTTTAATAATATTGGTTACGATCTTTGTAAAAAAGAAAAAAAATCTATGTCTAGTCAGTGTTAGGTTATACAACAGTCGAGAACCGTTGTATAGTATTCTCATAAAGATACTTTTTTTCTTCTAGTAAATGGATGCCGTAACACATACCTTCCATGGTAACAACACCATTCTGTTCAGTGCATTTTTATGTCAGGCGTTTTTACTTCAAACATTATACAATCACAGCTTCTTATTGAGTTTCAATAACCATACCTTTGAGCAAGAATGTTTAATATGTCTGGAAGAGAGAGATGTAGTTGTTTGGCTGTAAAAAGAAAATATGAAAGTCTGCTTATAACTTCGCTAGGGCCGGATTTATGCATGGGCGCTACTTTCCACTTTACGTGGAAAAATTAGAATTTGCTATTTAAAATGCGAGACAAAAACAATATTTAAGAAAAACTATTAAGACAGAGCGTCAAACACTGCCACCTTTGAACCGCCTGACCCCGCGTAAATAACTGACCACGTAATTTAAAGTTAGGTTAATTTACATTAGAAATAGTACAACAAAGATTAGAGATTATATTTTATTTCTATTTTTGTCTTTGTACACATCAATAATCACTATTACATTCTTTTCTTTAGTTCACAATGGTTTGTTTGTGTCCTCAAATCTTGCAACGTTAATTTAACTCATTTCCTGACGTCATACAATGATGAAATTTTACACAGTAACAACATAAGTCCGGTGGCAACACAATACATATATTCCATTGTTGATTTCATATATTTCTATAATTTTTAAAAGCATATTTAATTATTTGTTTTTAATATTACGAATAAATACTAGAATGCAACGATTTGGCGTTTGTCTGGTTGCAGAACACTTTAGGATTTGGGTTAAAAAATAATAAAAATCTTTTTAAAGACATAGTTTTCTTAAACAATTCGTACTAAAATGTGAAAAATATTTTTTTATGCATGACTTTTAAAAAGAAAATTATGGAGCACACCAATTAAAGAATTTATAAAGTGACTGTATATGAGAGCGCGCCCCATGCTTTTCGTTTTTTATTATTTTTAGTCTATATCACATATAGGGCGTCGCTGTCTTTGATAGCTCTGCTAATGGGCAAGAGGTACTTTGTGTTAAGTATGCATGAGGTCGTAATTTACGCTAATTTTTGTATATGAGGAAAAGTAAGAATCTTTTTGGGTCCGCAATGGGTAGGTACCGTTCGTTCGAATCCTGCTGTCGATCGTCCTGACTGACGTTCCCTTTAGTTTCCTTCAGTTTCACCAGACAAACGTCAGTGGTACCTTAACTAAGATACCGGTCGCTACCCTTCCATACCCTATCCTGTACTGATCCAAAGATGGATTTAAAGACCTTAAAAATAAAAAAATAAAAAATAAAAAAAATCTTAACGTGTCTTTTATGACAGAAGAAACATACCTTAATTTTCTCCCTAACTTGACTTTATATCTTCAGGAGACGAATATCCTCGGAGATGGTATGTAAAATTCAAAGAGCTGCCCGCGTATTAAACGTAGCGAATGAGTTTCTAGTGTCGCTTTTGTCCATTCCTAGGGGTTTTGTAACTTTGAAGTTGCTAGTTCTTAGGGGCGACGTATTGACTAACAGATACCGGTACATTGCAAGGTTCAATTGTGTAAATTTACGTTTCTTTTTCCCTACATAAAGAGAAGTGGAAAAGAGGATGAATTAATAAATGCTAAATAGCGAGGAGAAAATATGATGACTTTACCATTCTTTAATTTACTTTAAAGTGATTTTGTATATCCTTATATTTTATAAGTGTCTTGTGTGCTTTGTGTTTTGTAATGTAATTGTAATTTTTAGATTTTTTAAACTTTATAAATATATTTAGAAAATTTTGTAATGTTTTGTATTGTAATTGTTACTTTTTTTAATTTCTCAAAATCATCTTCATATCACCTTTCGAGATATGATACTCAACTGATTGAGTTGATCTGATTATCACTCGATATTATCAAATTTATCTCAGCATCAGCAAACTTCTATCAAAGTCCTGGACAAGAAAGCTGCGCTTCAACAAGTTGTACAAATGCGTCTGCAAAAGCTGTAGGTTTTTCCCGAGTTCATGACTGACTTACAAATCAAAACTTCTTACAGGATGATCAGTGATGATGACCAGGGTTTTCGTCAGGATTTTCAGTTTGGGGGGGTGGGGGTGTAAAGTCAAAATTAGGAGGGTGTAAATGGAGTTTTGCACGGTTTCTATCAATTTTTCATAGCAAAAAATTTTTAAGTTGGGAAGTATTGTCGAGAATTTGCAGGCTGAGGCCACCATAGGGAGGGTCTGGTGAAAGCACTGATGATGACGTTGTATGAACATTCTCCACAACTTTGCCACAGTCAATATTGAACGAGGATATAAGAATAATTCCTATCATTTTCTGGAGGAGTGTTATGCTGTTTGAATGCTTCTTTGTGATTCAGTCGTTTTGTGAAAGTTGTCACATGTAACAGGATTTTTTCCTCCAAAAGATTATGAACCTGTTTCTCTGCAAATTCATCTGTCTCTGATGAAGATCTTTACTTGTTCATGCTTTTATTGTAAGATACTTAGTTGTGATGTCTGGATTTCTTTAGAAGCGAGATCTTTTGTCACACGATTCTGCAGTATAAGGACGGAATTGGGTTAAAATACTTTGAAAAACTTCACAAAATATTTACAAGTAAGCTTTCATATCTCTGACCTCGTTGTATCCGACTCGCTGAAGTGTAAACAACTGAATCATGAATATCAAACATCTAGAAAGTATCTCTGAGTTCTTTCAGATCTCCAGTTAAACGAAACCGTGCATCATTGTATTATGGATTTGCTGTCTGTAATTCCAATTATTCTCCCGGGATCTTTCACTTATACACCAAGAAGCCACTCTGAAGTATGGTCAGCATCCACTTCAATGAACAATCTATCAGTTGTTTCCACAACAAACTCTCCAGAAAGAAATGCAGTTTGTACTTCATTTGGAATGGATCACACTTCTGCAATAAAAGCAACAATTAATTGGAAATATTTAGTATAACCATTGCAGGGAGTCAATCCATTCAGGCTGAGACGTACTCAACAAAACGTTTCTTTTTCCTTCGTGTGTACTCAACGAAATACATACCTTCTTAATCGTATCCTCATCATTAGAGCTAAGAATTTTATGTAATATCATATTGCAAAATATGTACATAAATATGTAACTAAAACTAATGAAATATTTAGAATAATATGTAATTAAGGTAAAAATATGTAATATCAAATAAACCAAATACGTACTGCAGGGATAAATATTTAGCTTTGTTTACCTTTTCATAGATACAACGGTGATTTAATAAATGATTAGTAATTCACCTCACTAACATATTTATGCACTATCAGGCATTTTGCCATATTTTCTACGCTCGTAGATTGCCGCCGATCAGAAAGGATATACTTGTATGCTGAAAACGACCTTTCCACATCGAAAGGTATCACTGGCGCAACTGGTTCTGTCAGCATGCTTATTTCGAGCTACATTTACTCCAGAGAATGTCTGGGAATCCCCTATGTTCTTTGGGGAATCCCTTGTGCATCCATTGTGCAATTTTGGAATGCATATTTGGATACAGCAGGTTTGAAATCTTTGAGGATACCATGGCGCCTCTTAGTTCTACAGTTAATGGTATTGGAAATATCAAGCTCTAAAATTCATTTTCCCAAACCTACATTCACTATAGAGCCGAAACAGAGCATTTGTGAACCCTAGATGGTTTGTACTTTATTTTTCTTATATTCATGTCAGAAATCTAATGAAGTGGTTTTGCCGATATTGTTTTGCAACACCCTGGATATTTTACTGTCCCTAGTTCGGTACATTTCTTAAGTTCCAAATGACGTCATCCTTTTCTGGTAGTACAGTTTTCTTCCGATAGATCGCTCTGATAGTTGTTTTCTGCATGAGTGGTGATTTTAATAAAAATCTTGTCTATTCATGGCATAATCCTCCTCCCGATAGGAAATGTTCTCGTAGTGACGTCATGTTCTTCGTGTGTCTGTTCTTGATTTTGATTGGTTAAGGGTTTTACTGTTAAGAAAATTTTAGATGTAAGGTTATTTTATTTTTAATATGTAATACTAAAGAAGCACATTTCGATATTCTTAGTTAGTTTCTGTGTGTTCAGTAGTTATTTTCGTTCTTTCCTTTGTTTCGTTTCGTGTTTCGTTTTCTTGCTACCGTTTTCCGTTGTCGAGATTAGGTCGTCGCCATTTTTTGATCCCGGCGGTTCAACAGGATTTCCGTCATTGACAGAAATTACGATGAAGTTAGTTATTTGAAGTTGATTTCTTCAAAAATTTGCAGAAAAGCCAATGTAAAGCCAAGATGTACGATAAGAGATGGCAGCACTATCTCCGTATATGTCTAGTGTATTTCTATCATTGCACGACATTTTAATGCTGCTCGTACAAAATCAAGCCTAGAGAGTTAAACTTTCAGGGAAGAAAGTTCTTAACCAATTGCAGAGTTCTATCCGTGCCGATCTTTCATTTTATTTCTTGTTCATTGTTAAAATCTTTTCATTGTTATTAAGGATATAGCAATGAAGCACTTTCAACAATGAACAA
>JAGDQP010049755.1:0-14417 GCA_022664845.1 Lepisma saccharinum | reverse complement strand
CTCTTTAATTTTGTATTGGGAGTTGCGTTATCTTATTACAAAAGCAAGTAATCATTTTAGTGTAGTTTATGTTCATTTCACGAGTCTGGATCATCTTATTAGGACTGATATCCGTGTCTGTTGAAAGAATAATTTAATGAAAGCAGAAAATCGAGGAAATCCATTTGAATCTAAAAAAAAAACGTTAAAATCACAATCATATTATCATTCATGATCTTTTTGTTTGGCCTAGTCAGTAGCGCGGTCGACTTCGGTGTGTGCCGTCCCGGGTTCGATTTTCGGTGGAGCTCAAAATTTCGGTGTTGGCCTAGCATCGTCAGAACAATTAGGAAGCTACTTGAATAAAAGAAGTAGCGGACTGTGGGCATGAAAGTTAGACACACGGCTACGAAGAAGCGTTACGTTGAACGGAATATAGCAGACTGACAGACCAGTTTCGTTAGTTTATATTATCATTCATGACTGAATTGTTTTCTTAGTTGCAAATTTGATTTTCATTAGACATTCAATATTATACTGTAAGTCCGTTATTGCGTAGACACGTATCTTAATTATGTTGTTGATGGCCTTTAATCATATTATATCGCCTTACAGTTATATAAGACCTTTTACCAACTAGGTATGTGAAGTTAATTAGGAATCCTTATGTCGTGGTGTTAATAATGCTGGCTTTTATATGGTGTTAATCATACTGAGACTGTATATATTTTCACGTTACACTACAATGAAATTTTCGGGCCGCAGTGGCTCAGTGGTAGAGCGCTCACATCTGGTGTGTGGGGTTATCGGTTCGATTCCGGCTCATGCTATATGGGCTTTGTGGTGGAAAAACACCGTGTGCGTGGATTTTCTCGGGTTTTTCCCGTTTCCTCCCACTTTCTTTATTCCACTAATTTATCCCATCATTATCCAATCGACCTAAGCCAAAGTTGCCTAAAGGCCTTAAAAATTCAGTTCAAAATTCGACAATAACATTTTCAAGAAATTATTTCTAAGTTGCGGTAGAACAATCCTTAATTGAATATAATTGGGAAACAAAATTATTTACCTTTCTAATAATAACTTTTGTTTTTACTTTTGCCACATTTTGCCCTTAAAATTTAACTTTGGCTTATTTTACGTAAAAAAGAAGAGAAATAAATTTAAGTTATTTTAGACACCCCCCCTCCTGTTGATAATTTTTCTCTCTTGGATTTTAGTTTTATTCAGTGAAATTTGTACATACGGTATTATGTAGTATGTTATACAATGCAGTTTTTGTCATGTCATTAATAAAATATGGAAGTGCTCAAGTTTCAATTCTAAATAGACCTTTAGTCAACTTCGGCTCAGGCCGATAACTTCAAAACATAGAGTACACACAAACAGTTATTGAAAATATTATCGTAAAGATAATTAGATCCGTTAAATTCTAAACTCATCTTGATAAAGCATTATCTCCGTCGTTACTTCATTGTTTAGAGCAGGTTCATAACTTTTTTTCCCCCAAAATAATTTGAGTTCCAGTTCGAAGAATGCATATTTCATTACATTTGAGGTCTTTTCTTCATTATCAATCCTGTAATATTTTCAGCGTTTTAAGTACAAAATATCCTTGTTAGTATTTAGTGCCATGCATATGGTGTCAAAGGGTAAGTTTCTGGCGATAGATTCTAAAACATAATCAGTCAAAGGGTAGTTCATAAGCAGTCATCAACAAGGATTCAATGTCTATATCGATGGACAAGTGGGTCCAACTTACAAGTTTTTGCATTTACATATTAACGTAAAACCATTAGTGTTAAAACACGAATTTTTTAAATATATATATATATATATTCACTATAAGTAACAAATACACTTAATCGTTTCATAATTTAATCTATCAACACAAAATATGTAAAACAAAACTTGTAATCTTTGAAGTAAGTAACTGTCGTGAATTATTGACTTTGTATGAAACTCACATATGGGATTAGATGTAAAAATAATACACATCCTATAGAAAATGCATTTATACTACGGCTTTTGAAGACAAGAATAGTGTTTTTTTTTTTTTCTAAGAGATTTTGTATCGTGTGATCTTCTAGCTTTTCTGTGTTCTTTACGTAGATTAACGTAATGATAATAGAATCTACTAAAAGAAACATGCAAAACAAAATCTCTTTTACAATAGAATATTTATTTTTTGTCATGAAAGTTTCAAACTGTTTTAATGAATTGTACGTGACAAGAATTGTTGCTATTAAGTATCCCTTTAATAATAGAGACAGAAATTTGGTGCAGCGTATGTTTAAAAGATTTAAAATTTGCTACATTATGTTCCTATGATTTTTGTTCGTGAAATTTTAAGTAACACAATTATTTATTTATTACTTTAGTTGATTGGACCCACTTGTGAAGGTAAGTGTCTGTGACAGTTGTAGTTTTGAAGCTTCTCTGTAGTGATTATCCTCCTAGTTTTTCACCTATGTCATACACAGTTTGGAGATTTTTTCTCTCAACAGTTAGACATATCTGGTTGCAATGTGCATGACAGTGGAGGTGGGATCTTACTTCTTCTCACTTGCCTGCCTGGATTTGAAGAATTATTTTATTTTACTAACAAATCAGGTATTATATTGTCCCCTGAAACATATCTTTTTTATTATTACTATTATTAATAATACTATTTAAAAAAAGGAGAGTCTATCGACGTACAAGAAATAACTTGCAGTGAGCATGGTCACCAAAAAAGGGCACTCTTGGAGTAGTAATAATTTCACTTTGAATATTTCCACTTCTTTCGCTCAACATCACCTTCGAAGTACTATAAAAGCAGTTTCGTAATTCGTTGAATGGCACTAAGTTTCTGTCTCTATTGTAATTGACTTGCATTAAGATATTGTCTTGAGTATTATTACAAATCAAATGTATGAGTAGGTTCTTTGTTGATACTAATTCCAATTATTTAGATACATTTTTTGCATTTCCAGAGCCCTTGGCAGTGTGCAACCTAGGCTTGTGGGGATAAGCTAGGTGCAGCTGTAAGAGGCAAAGATTGGTGGCCACAAAATCAACCATCCCAGGCTACCCATTCTTCGATAGGTAGGACTTCTTATCTGATGTCACTCAGAGGTAGTGGGTAAGTCCTGGGATTAGTTCTGTTGGCTTTTAACTGCAAACTTCTGAGTAAACTTCTTTTGAAATTTTCCTAAACTTAGCGCTTGCATTTTTTTGTCGTAGAAGACGCTTCTTTGCATTTCTTTTTCTTTATTTTTTTCGTTGGGGACAGTTTAGTGTATGTACTGTAATTCTTCTCTTTCGTGTTTCCTATATGTGATTTTTTTGCACGCATTCTCTATGTGCTGTTTGCTTTTTCTTTAATTTCCGTAAAGTAAAACTCGCTTCATGCAACGATTACTGCAAAGATGAGGTAAGTTGGTTTAATGTCTTTATACTGAATAGAATTATATGGCCTAAAAACTTTCCTTTCACCCTGCTGTTTTGGCTTTGTTTAGACTGATTCATACTGTTACTTGCATACAAACCTAACTATGTAAGTAACCCATGAATCAGTTACATTCTTACCAAATGAGTGTGCATTGTGTAGAAACTTATCCCAACTTCCAGGCTTTAAATAGAATAAAACTAGTACAAATTTTGAATTATTACTAATTTTATCACTTATGTTTAGAACCCACAAGTAGTGTGGCTCCTAAACTTGCTGAAGATAGGCTTCAGGAATTGAGTATTCAGGAAGGGAGGAGCAGAGCCGTACTGTGTTTGTGCCAGGGATACCCTGTCCCAAGTTTCAGGCAAGTATGGGACAGCATGAAGGGGAGATGCTGGATTATCAATTCAAACAATATTAAAGAGTGATACTGAAAATTAACATTCCTCCGTTCGTCTTTTGTCCTTCAATAAACTTTAATCCATTATGATCAACTTCATGCTAGTTCCATAACGAAAGCTGAGAATAGCTTTCGGTTTCCGCAATTTATTGCATTTCCCCTTTTAAGCCAGTAAATTTACTGTTGCATGATACTGGTTTATTTAAGTGTACACATGAGCATGATTTGGTAGTTGGTATGTATATTATTTATTTGTATATCATTTGGTTCGGAGAGTAAGGGAGTGGTTCGAATGCAACACCTATGTTACAGAGCCGAACGGAGCAGTCAGACCTAAAGTGACAAGTAAAACTATAGAAGTAAAAGAATCTATTAACGGACAGAAATTTGTTGGCTTATGTCCTGTACAGGCATATCCAGTGCCTGTATATAGGTAAGATCCTATCACGTGTCTCTCAGGTTTAAAATTTTATTATGAAGAAACTACCCTATGGTAAATTTAGAATTAGAATAATTAACATTTTTGTGCATATACATGTACTAAATACAGTATAGAGACTTTGCGAAAGGGGCACATCTTTAAGAGGCAGTGGGCAATTGAGTTTAGCTTTTCTTTTCTCTCTTTCTGTATACGGCTGTATAAGTTACATGCATAATATAGTGATTCATTGGTGCTTATTCTTTCGTTATAGTGCAAGTAATATGTTTAGATGATGCTTTAATAATTTTATGTGGTGTTGTTAAGCAGCTTGGAAATAGAAAATCACCCTAGATATATGTACAATGTACATATCTACTTCGTAGCTCGGTTTATGTATCTAAATTAGTTAGATATATCTCACTAATACTCACACAGAGCCGTAACTTTATACAGTTTATTACCTCCTGGTAGAAAATAAGTTCATAAAATATTAAAATGAGATTTAGGATGCTGAAATTTTTGGTATGTGGTAAAAAGATCAAATGTGTAATATTTGGATTAAACAAAATCGACGTCAATTTATATATTAGTATGCAACATTAGCAAATCGAAGAAAAAGAAGGACGTAGCAGGCATTTATAAACATCTGTTCGAAGGTTGTTTGAGAAGTAGTGAACCTACCTGTGAAGGAATTATTCCTGACCAATGGCATTGTAGGACTTCTGTACCTAGTGCTCCTTGAGGGTGATGCACTTACTTCTCCCAGCTGCCAACCCACGAAAAAATCAGTTCGTCTTGATCCTCATACCACTTACAAAGAGCGCCCATGACAGTGCCGTTACCATGGCAATGCTGTGCTTTTAGATGTTATCATGTCTGGAGGTGCCAAATCCGGCGAGTAGAGTGAGTAGAAGTGACGGTTGAAAGTCACATTTATGGATCTGCTACTAGGAGACATGAGCATTGCTGGGCTCATTGTTTTGGAGAAAAATCACGCCACGTTCAAATTTTTGGGAAGTTTCTCAGCAATGGTCATCGGAAATTTCTTCAAGAGTGCAGTAGTACTTGGCAATGGTTCTGCTACACACTGGCGAACTTTTATCCTAATGCTACCAATTTCTTCCCAAGTATGCTCACTACTTCTCAAATATTTCTGTTAATTTTGTGAGGCACTCATTTTACATGTAAGAAATGATACAAAAGTAGGCATATAGGTGTGTAGAAAAATCTACAAAGTTACCGTACAGTTTGATAAGGAAAACCGGAAGTTAGGCGCGATTATCATTAAAAATCATGATAGACTCATCATTCTGACAGGTGAGTAAATATATAAATACAGGATCGTGCATTCCATTCCATTTTTTTAACGTTATGATATTTTCTTTGTGTCCTCAACTTATTTAAAGAGATTGCTTGAAATGTATATTTCAAGATCCCTTGAAATGAATGAAAAATATTCCTTATGCAATTTTTAAACTTAAAGTGCAGAAACTTCCATCACATCGTGTATTCTGTTTCTTTTGTACTGGAATCATTCTTGTGTAAATATAAGAAAAAATAAAAGTCACCTGAGGCAGATCAATAATAATAATAATAATAATAATAATAATAATAATAATAATAATAATAATAATAATAATAATAATAATAATAATATTGCACTATATTTCGTACAGTCCATTGAACTTCATAGAGTGGCTAAAAAATCTAAAACTTATTTACAGAAAAGCAGGTGTGTACGGGATGAGGTCGGGATCATAATTACTACGAGGTGAGTCACATACTGGATAGTTGACATGTGACGTCATCAGGTGACGGTTGAAGTTTAACGAATTTCCAGAGATCTTGCAGTGCTTTCAAAACTCTCCAAAACCATCTGTCAGATTGGATTCTTAGAGCCAGCGTTATCATTTAACAGCTTTTCAGATTGTAATATCGTAAACGATTTCCTGATGTTCCTCTCTGTACTTTATGAACTTGTTTAATATACTAAATGCAATCGTATTTTATGGTACATTTTAATATTTGAGTGATTTCGTTTCTTTTCTATTTTTTCTTGATATTGAAATGTGTTCATAAACTCTCTTAGATATGTTCTATTTCGTTCTTTTTATGTATTCCTACATTTACAAATTCCATTGCAAATACCAGAGTTATCCACGTCCAATTTCTTTAATTATAATCTCATTTTTTTAATTGCACTAATGGATAGCTGATTTTAATGACTGATTTAATTACTTTTATGTTATACGTGACAAATAGTTGATTTTTTTAAAAAAAAAAATATATATATATAATATAGCAATGGAAATCCAATCCAAACTTAATAAAAAAATTTCAGATATAGTATACAATTTGATACTAAATTAGGCAGTAAAGGAAATCCATTCATTGGTGACAATTCAGAAAACTGGACTAAAGAAGTTGAATGACTCAAGGATTTAAAAAAGAAATTTGTGAATGTTGGAAGTAATACATGGTACAAAACAAAACGTATATAGGAGAAGTTATTAACACATTTAATTATGAAGTACAAACATGTTTATCCAAATACGTACATTAAAAAGTAACAATAGAAAACGATCGTACTAAATTATTGTACAAGCTCATTCAGCTACAAAAAGAAAGGTTAGGGTATTATTTACGATATTACAATCTGGAGAGCTGTTGAACGATAATGCTAGTCGTATGAATTCATCCTGGCAGATGTTCGGAAAGATTGCCTTTGGAAAGCAGTGTAAGGTCACTATACTAGGACTGGTAACTGCACTCAGATGACATATTTGCTTTCCTCCTCCAACTGTCACCTGGTGAGTCATATGTCTCCTATCTGCCATGTGATTTGCTGCTTCCGACTTCGCTCCTATCATCCTGTTACTCTGTAAGCAGGTTTTAGTTTTTAAATACTGAACAAAATTAAGGGAACTCGACGAAATTTTAATTCTTTTTAATTTCATTTTTGACACCATATGAGGACATGTAGTGAGAACAAAAATGGTCGTTGAGATTATTTCTGCAATAGAAAACCTGACTATCTTCCCACTACGTAGATTTCATTATCAAGTTGCAGTTTCTATTTATTCTTCCTCTTCTTCATTTCATTAACAATTTATTCTTTACTCCACCCTATTATTTTTATTATATTTAACGGGCGTAAGCCATAGTGCTGTTACCGCCCATAAAATTCATTTTATCTTATCGTTATGTCCACCCTATCTATTACTTTATAATTTTAACTTGCTGAGAGTGTTGGAAATTTCGAAACTGAGAGAAAGGCTGTTTGATACATTGCATTTCTTTACTCGTATTTTTTTGCATTAATGGAAAAATAGTGATGGTGTTAGTGTTAGAAAGGATGGGGGTAGAGTAGTTCCCTAGAGGTTGTCTACGTATCGTCTAGTATTTCGAACACTACATGATCATTGCAAATATACTCATGGACTTGGTATGACACCTTGGTTCCAACTTTCTTGTACCCGTTTATCTAATTAATCTACATACTTCGTACGTACTTATTTTCTGCGTGTGCGTTACTTTTAGGTATAAGCCTCCCTGTTTTCACGCAGTGTATTGTCTACTTTCATTTTTTCTTACTGCTGCTCTAATTGTTCTTTTCGTGGAACTCAGAAGTCAGATATCTTGTTTGTATATTCCGTTTTTTCGATTCTTGTCCAAATCTATCAGTATCTGTAAAACTGTTGGTAGAAAATGAAAATTCGACAATATAATTTTTAATTGTGGGTATTTACTGCAGGGTACATATCTTACACCGTAATGGAATTGTGTCATTTTGAGTCTATCTTCTCGCAGAATTTCCTTTCATTTTCGGTGTAATGATCAATGTTCTTAGAATGTGTTTCGTTTAAATAAATTATATTTTGTCCTTTTATCTATATGTGTTTTTTTTTTTAATAAAATGACTTCTGTGTTATAACATATATTGTATAACTTTCAAAGGTGAGGGCGATCATTGTACCAAGTGATAAATTAAATGAATGGAGAAAGTAATAAATTTTGTGTGTAGAATTGCATTGCTAAGTGGGTACAATCGGCTTATAGATTAGCACGATTAGTTAGAATTCTCCTTAAATGTTGGAATATGAAATTGTAAACAATGATTTTGCGATATGTTTCTAAACTCTCATGTGAACATGAAATCACTGTGAGTTGATGCTATGGTGATGTAGCATATATATATATGGCTGTGATTTATTATTTTATTTATTATATATATATATAACTAAACAATAACAAAATCTATTCGCAAACTTCTGTAAAAGAAATTGAAACTGTTTATAATAATTGCAAAGAGAATAAGAGACAGGTATAAAGAATAACATTAACAAAAATAGTAGACTTGTGAACTTTCTCATTATATAGAAAGTGCTGAGATACAATGTTAAAGGAGGTAGTGGAAATATACTGGTTACAGAAATGTAAAAAAATTAATGAACCCTCTCTTTGTCCAATGCAATTTATAAAATATCTACATTTCTGAAATATACATTTATATAACCAGTTCTTATAGTCTGTTTCAAGTATCTCCTTCTATTTTAAAATAAAAGATAGTGAAATATATTTCTCTATTCATGCGAACTACACGCGTTATCATATTTAATAAATGCAATTATTTTATAAACATTTTCAGTGATTTGTAAAATGTGTGCGTTCAGCTGCCTTATCACACTGTGATGTATCTACAATTTGTAACGAACTTTTACGTTAGAATAGAAACCATGAGCTGTGTACCAATAATATTCAATTCTTGAACTCCTGGAATTATTTTCAAATACGAGCTCATGCTTTCAAATACACTTGAAGCAAAATAAGCACTGAAGTTTGGTTAAATTTGGAAGTAATTTACACTGGGACATCTAAGATTTTCTTGGTGATGTAAATTCATTACATTTTTTTCTTTTCTTTTTGTCTTTCCAGATGGTATAAATTTATTGATGGAACAAGAAGAAAACAGCCTGTGCCTCTTAACGACAGGGTAAAACAAGTTAGTGGAACTCTGATAATAAAAGAAGCCCGAGTTGAGGATTCTGGAAAATATTTATGTGTTGTCAATAACTCTGTGGGTGGAGAGAGCGTGGAGACTGTACTTACAGTAACAGGTAAGTAAGCAATTAAGTGGTTCAAAAGTTAACCAAAAGATTCACGCAGAAGGAGTAACATCTTTGCGTATTTTGGATTTAATCAATCAACTATTTCCTAAAATTTTAAATTTGAAGTGAAAACAGAAAAATGTGTGCTCAATTTCATCGAATAGCTGTTCTATACGTTATAATATTACAACATATAGTAAGTGAATGCATACATATGTATTTTAATAAGAAAATAACTACAAAATAAGCTATTTGACCACAACAAATTTTTACATCCAAATAACTTGTTTAATAAATGCAAATTAAGTTAGATTTTTTTTTTATCCAAGTATGGTCTAGAAAAGATATTTTTAAACCCGAAAGTATCATCATTAAATACAACCGACAAAGACAATTGACTCCTTATTTATTTATTAAAAGAACACGGTAAAGAAGACAAGTTAACGTTGAATGTGGAAAACGGTAATAGTTAACATGCCTATTATTTCTCTTTACAAAACTTGAAATAGTTGTAGAAGACTACCTTAGTTTTTGAATCAAAATGTTATGAGAAACTAATTTTTATTCCCTTAAAATGTCACAGTTCTAAAGTAAGTATCTTGGTTTACTTAAAAACGATGCGCTGCACCCAATAGAAATTGTTTAAAATCCTTCATTCAGTGCATTTAGATGAGATTTTCGATTAATATTAGAGTTTAAGGTGTAGAGTGACCTACAACAATGATGTGATTTTAGCATTGGAAAAAACAGTCAATCAAAAATTTTAAGTACAGACATTTAAATGGTTACGAATGTTCTACTTTGAAAGTTTTCGCTATCTAGATTTGAATTTGTAGGAGTTGCATTACAATTTCGAGCAAGATAGGAAACACTACAGACGTAGAAAGATCGTGCTATTATCTAGTATTGGATATTTGCGATAATCTTAATTGCTACGAGTTCTGTTGAGTTAATAAATGACTATGGCAATGCTTTTCTAAAGTATATGAAAATTATTTTGCATAACTCGAAGTTCCTTTTATATTGTATGAAATTCAGTGGGGATAAATTCAATTTGGAATCATAGTTTTCTAATTCTTAGTTTTCAATGCACGACAGATGTTCGTCATTTAAGATTAGCCTTTGAAGGCTAAATGGGAAATGGTTATTAATTATTGAATTCAATATGAAACAAAGCGAAGAAAACTGTAAAGCAGTGCTCTATGATGGTATTTCTTTTTCATCCAAATGGATTAATACTTAAATGTATACTGTTTACATATTTATACCATATAAAATATTTGTATTGTATATAGACTGTAAATTATAGACTCTTGTGCAATTATCAATCAAAACTTGAAATTATGATTTTAACATCTGTGAATGTAAGGCATGTCCTGTTTAAATATATATATATAATACTAATACCAATTCGATTACTTCAGCGCCTCTTGCTGCTTCGATTGAGCCCCAAACTCAAACAGTGGATTTTGGCCGACCTGCTGTGTTTACATGCAACTTTGAAGGCAACCCCATTAAGACAATCAACTGGATGAAAGACGGAAAACCATTAGGTTTTGAAGAGTCTATCTTGCGTATTGATTCTGTGAAGAAGGACGACAAGGGAATGTATCAGTGCTTTGTACGAAATGACCAAGAAAGTGCCCAAGCCAGTGCAGAACTGAAACTTGGAGGCAGATGTAAGTTCTTATTTTGATTTCTTGTTTTGTTTCACTTCCAAGTAATGAAATTATTAATTCTGTAATAATTACTATGTTAGTGCTAATTAATTATTTACAATACAAGAACTATAAGAAAAAGTTCAATTTGAAACTTTTAGTATGAATAGAAGTAGACTTAAATTGTAATGCATTTAAATTATAATTAAACGTAGTTACACAGGATACATTTTAAATATAATCAGAAATCAAACTAGCATTGCGAAATATTATAAACTTATTCCATATAATTACAATAGCATTTGATATGCAGTTGACAGTATATTATTTAACAGTAGAAAGAAAGAATGAATAAACCATTGTACAAGTAATCTCGAATTAATATCTTTTGTGCCACCTCAGATTTAAATTACTATTCTATACTATATAAATATTGTTTAGTTAGACTTTTGAAAGTGTTGTTTCTCAATTTTGATTTAGTTTGTTAATGTTTTATGCCTAGTCACGGAGATTTTACAAATATGTGCAATGCTACGTACGTACAGATTTTAAAGTTTGGTTTTCATGTACGTACATTATTCAATTTCGGACAAAATTATCTATATTCTGTGTGTAACAAGTAAGAAGATTACATAATTATAGATATGTGAAAAATGTCATTACGTTGAATTTTAGAAATAGTTTCACGCAGAAGAAATGCGATTTTTTGAAAACATCAATATAATTGCGTTTGTTATTAAGTTTTAATATTAAAACCAATGTATTATATTGTACTAGATTTAACTCTGGAATAAGACCTTGTTAAAGTTCGTAATAGCACCTTATTCAGTAATGAGGGCAAGTATTCCCAAGGCATGTGACAGCCTACCACTTTCAAAGGATTGTTCACTCGTTAATTTCTTATAATACCGTATGATCCTTGCGCTATATTTCTCTTTATCCAATATCCTGAGGCCGCTAACTAATAATCATGAAGATTTTCTAAATTTCTACATAGCTTTCATCTGTACCCTAAAACTTTGGTAGATCTTTGGTATAATAGTAATTTGGGGTATGACTATTGCAGGTACCTATGTATGTGATATACCTGTATTTCTTTTCACTTTATTTGAGAGTGATTTCACGAATCTCTAATCAACTACTGGTACACTTGAAACGTTGTCAACAACAAATAGATGAAAAGAATTAACCGCATTCGCTTTTATAAAGAACAACCTGCTAGAATCAATCTTTCAATGTCATCCATAACTAGAAAAGATAAATCATTCAATACCTTGGATACCTCTGGCATCGGGATTACTTTTCAAAGTAAATTGTAGTTTTCTTAGAATTATCTTAATCAAACCTGTTAAGTTATCCAGCCCTCGATTATTAAGGATGTGCATTAAGCAAGATAAAAGTATAAAGTACGATCACAAAAGTACAAGGAAAGTAGGAATTTATACTTTTTTCTTCTATTTTCGAAACTGTAAATTTCAAGAACTAGGTTTGTCACAGTTCCATACTCAGTTCGTTCACTTTGAAATATAAAATCAGCAAAATTAACCAAACGGCTGTTCTCATTTTGACTACGTAATATTTAATTTATATATTTAATGTTAGAAGAAGTAAGTTATCACCGTTTATACTCATCAATTCGAGTACTTTGAAATACAAAATCAACCAAAAATGTGTTTCCATCTTGACTATATAATATTTAATTTACAGCACACTTTAATATTTTGAAATGTTATGAATTTTTCTCCTCTCTCTTTCCAGTTGAACCTCCACAATTTATATATACTTTCAATGAGGAAACGTTACAACCCGGACCATTTGTTTTGCTGAAATGCGTAGCTTCCGGAAATCCTACTCCTGAAATTACATGGGAACTTGATGGCAAAAAATTATCAAATGGAGACAGGTAATATTTGAAATAAAGAAATATAATAACTACCTTTGCACTGCTTTGTAGTAAAGTTCAATTATTGTTAAGAATCAATGGGTGGAAGGGATAGGTAATATTGAGATTTCACAATGTCTCAGATCCCTTATCCCTAAGACCTGGTATAAGCCTCTAAGCTTTCATTTCTGTTGTGAGATCTTCAAGGAAAAAAAGAAAAAACAAAAGTTTACACCCACAAAGTGAAAAGGATAGAAGATACTTCACAACTGAGTTATATGAAAACATTACGATACAAATAGGTATCATAAATTGTTTTCTTTTTTCATCTGTTCGGAAATACTAAGGATATTTTACATTAGCGAATGTTGTTACTTCCGAAAAAGACTTGAAGTATATAGTAAAGAATTCTTTAGAAGCTAAAAGTTCGACTTCTAACATTATTGAGATAAAACTGATTTTCACGAACTCAATACATATATTAATATCAATTCTGTATCAATTGCTTCCTGTTTCACATGCAACTCTTAACTAATTAGTAAGAAAACACTAAGCTATTGCTTGTTTATTCATTTATGGATACAACAACAACCAACATTTTTAGAACGTTTCTAGGAAACCTACCTAGGAGGACGTACATTTACTCAAAATCTTCCCATACTCGGCGAGTTAAGTGGGAGGCAATTTTTCCACATTATCATTCACTAGTTGTCTTTTAAATATACAGTAGATACCTACTTTCCATATCCAATCAATCAAATTTCCTTTCCTGTGGCTTTGTTTTTATTCTAATCGCCCTTTTTGATGTTCTTTCTTTATGCATATTTTCTTCATTAGTTCAATATCCTAAAAATGTAGTTAATCGTGATCCTTGTATGTGCTTTTCCTCGACAGATGTCTTACTTAAGACCAAATCTTGTTTAGATTGTAGTCCGCCATATAAGCGTGAATAATGAAGACCTCATTCTCTGTCCCTGCTTTGTTTTCTGTAAGGTGTAACAGTTGTGATATGCTGTTGGTTCTTTTCATTACTGTAACGACGTTCATAAAATATGTCTTGACTGAGAAGACAATGGGATGTACTTAAATGGTAATTAAAAATAGAAAATGAAGGTAGTTACATAAACTGGACAGTTAACGGAATAAAAAATAGTAGAAAGTATGTGCATGTGCATGATTCAACAGAAAAATATTGGTTTAGTTTAGTTTATTGGCTTCTTTTACATGGCGAAGTTAAGGCTGAAAGAGCCTGCCTAATCTACCACTTGACCATGCTACAATGTTTTATACAAGAACAAAATACCGAAATAATAATAATAAAAAAGAAAAGAAAATTACACCAAAAAATAAGTACACTCACAACAGAATCACATGTACACATGCTTCAAAAAGCAGTACGACAAACAAATATTTGATAATAGTAATAACAATAATACCAATAATAATAATAATAATATAGATTAAAGTTACAAAAATAGATAGAGATATAGTTCGACTTTCACTATCCCTCATATGTAGGAACACAGCTATGCGCGC
>JAGDQP010049753.1:0-14417 GCA_022664845.1 Lepisma saccharinum | reverse complement strand
GATTGGATTTCATTACATATATTCCCGTTTGTCAGTGTTATCAAATTTTAAGAATACAGTTTTTACAAATGCTTATACACCGTTCATCATCCGACTGTGAAGTTGTGACCTCCACAAAGAACCTAAGTTGTCAGTGTTGCTAACCCATCGCTGATGCACTCACTTACAAAATCATCAACAAACCTTAGTAATTAATGTGAATATAAGTTGTGAAAATTTGTGTCCGAACTTCTTCCATTATGATCAGTAAGGAAGGATTTGACGGAATTCACCCTGTTGTCAGTATTGCCAGCTTCTTTAAACATTCAATTTTTGGAAAGGCTTCTTCTGTACTCCTATATTTATCAAATCTACACCAAATTTTGCATGAGTAAGTAATTTTCAAGTCCTTTAAAAAACGACTGTGGTGCTATGTACCCCGCAAGGTCCTCAGTTGTTAGTGTTATCAACCTATCTGCAAACGTCGAAGTTTCATTCTTTTTAGCCGTTCGTCACTGAATTGACTAAGGAAATGTTTTACAAAATCACTGTAAATTTGACTTTACTCTATGAGGCTAACATTCTATCAGTCAGGTGTCTAGATGCCACGCGTAACCGGTCTGCATCAGACAGCCTCATGAGTTCAAAGTTCTGTTCCAATCTCTTTAGGAACTCCTGAGGAATCTGACTCAGTACCTGATCTGAAAAAGTGAGAAAGTGAACTGTGTCCAAGCTTGAGAATCTGTGTCATCTCAACACCACTTGGCTCGGAAGCCCTCATTTCAGTGGGTACCTGTCCACGAACCGCACTCAACCTCAAAGGTTCACGACCTATAGATTGAGTAATGTTACTACCTGTTCGTAACAGAGATGGAAAGATGGAATGAGTCATTTGGGGTCTCTGATAGACCACACCTAAAGTAGATTACATACAATGATGGTAGGAGCCGCAAACCCAAATAGATACGGTCGTCCTCCAATCATACAAAAAGTCCAAATATCACTATATGTAGTTGTTACTCGTGAATCAGTACTCACGGTGGTAACCAAAGAAGTAGTCACAATAGTGCCACCACTGACACCACAAGAGATTACTTTCGACCACAGTATGGTAAAGTCTTTGTCAGTTTGTTGGACCTGAGTTTTCCTTGGCTCACCAGGCGAAGAGAGGACCTGAGTTCCCAACAACTCGCACCTCATCCCTGACGGACTTAATTTCAGAACCAAGTTCTCGAGACCTGGTCAAGCACATGGAAGACGCCTCCTCAAGTTGCGTATTCAGCCTGAAATCAGTCTTCTGGACTGAATATGCAACTTCTGCACTGCGTTTTCCCAATAGTTCTATGTTCGAAATGACCTCATTTACTTTAACTATCATCGATTCAAAGTCAGAAGTTAACTTGCTTACACTAGCCTCTACACTTGCCCTCAGATCTGTGAGCTTATTTTCAAATGTAGAGAGCTGACCTTTCAAATTACTTTCGGATGACGAAACATGAATTTTCAAATTATAAATACTTTCGGACGAGGCAAGTTGATATTTCAAATTACTTATTTGGCTTGAAATGTTTTGGTTCATTCCACCTATAATTTGGAAAAGTTTTCAAGATCGTTCTTAGGCAGTGAGGCCTCAGCAACACTTTCCTAAAGGATCATCAGTGTTCACTGGTTCTCCACCTACCGTCATATCAGATTCCTTGTCCTGACATTCCTTGCATTGCCAGTCAAGGCCATATTCAGTTAAACGGGCTCGTTTACTACGCGACTTCTCTACACAACCGCGATGGAACATACGGGTACATTTACTGCAGCTAATGACCGGTTCCGTTGTAACAAAGGCATAGCAGCTCAATTTCATCTCGTTACCGCGCGCACTGTCAGTCATTCTATCGCTTGATATCAATGTATCTCGACAAAACAACATAAACTGGGATATACTTACAAACTAACACAAAAATATATATCTATAAATAAATGGTAGGTGATCGGTTAACCATCATCAGATACGTAATGGTTAATCTTTCAAAATTCTCTCTCCACGTCGGTTCACTTTACTCAGAAAACCTTGCTTTAAAACCAGATATTTGAAACTACTAAGTAGATATCTTCAAAGGAAAAAAAGTCCGCAATTTCCGTATGTTAGTTTGTAGAGAATAGTCAAGAAACCACAGAAACAAACAGCGCGCATGCTCTCGACATCTCCCTACACACAATCCCAGACAACAAAGCCAACATACACTTACATAGATTTACAATATGCCATGCTCCCCACAGTGCAACACAAAAACGAAGCAGAAACATGCACATGCTAGATAGACTAGGCTACGACACTAAACATCAGATCACCACAGGATCACTATGTCCTATGTCACATGTCGCTACCAAATGCAACCAGACTATCCAAAGAAATCGCTGAGTGGGAAAGAACATTTATTTGGAAAGTAGCATCAACTATAGTGCAGTGCAAGGTAAAATATTCAACATTTTCGAACAAAATAAACGTGCTGTAATTTCTCTATGTAAACATATCTGAACCAGACTTGAGTTTCAGAGAGAGAATTAGAAATTTAAGACATGAACCAATATCTACCTGATTGTAAACCGACCCCCGATGCTTGCCAAATTAACCGAAAATCACTTCAGTCATGTTTCCACTAAAAACAAAACACTGGCATACTGAAGGTACACTAATCGCTTTCACACACACTGAAGAAAAGGGGTTTAGAGCCACAAATGATTTTATTTATTTTTATGTAAAAAACGAAAGTAAAGAACCACTGCATATCACATATAACACAAAATCACCTCATACGCTGATGAACCACCAAAAAGTTTCACGTCGTCCTCTTCTAATTTCAACCAATATGGACGGTGAAGCGACAGCCAGAAAAAATAGTAATTCAGCCTTCACCTTGCAGAAATGTGAAGAAGGCAGCTACCAAAATTGGATATATTTTATCAGAGGAGGCTGGTTTTGAATTTTATAAACTTATTTGATTTTTATAAACCTTTATATACTAGGCTGCATAATTATGTACTTCATATGTGCAAGGGCAGTCGGTTCAGTGTAGCATTTTGTAAGTCGACGGCCATAACAGTACTGTCTGATCGGCAACAACCAATCAGAGACGACGATCGAATCAGACACAAGAAACAGCAATGGGTGTGCCATAACCACCTAAAATTCTCAACGAAATAAATTAACAATCAGGTCTTTAAATTTATTTATGAAGATTTAAAATGAAAGAAAAATTGTTGGATAAAATAATAAACAACAGCAAGAAAAAATAAAACAATACCTGATGGTGCTTTGCACACAGTCCCCTCGCTGACAGTTTTGGCGCCTTATTATAAAAATAAAATTTTCTGTTTTGGCTTTCTTGGTATGTTTAAACGATTAAACGATGTTTAAGATTATCGATTAAACTGAACTCCACTAGGCCCACAGAGGAAAAGAACCGTTACAGTATTTGGCACCTCAGCGTAAGAGAGAAGTAAACGAACCTGAGATGAAGAGGCTATTCTAAAGAAAGCATAGAGCTTTTCGCAAGGAAATAGTACTTTACAGGAACTGAATATTGGTGTCGTGTTATTATAGAACATTAAATCTTTCTATTATTTTATGAGTTTCAATATGTCGGATACAGATAGGAGTAATGAAGATGGGCTTGTTGATAAAGTTGAATCATCAAGTACGAAAATATTCAAGTGAAAGGAAATAATATGACAAATGTTCTTTTAGAGCAAATTAAGAGTTTAACAGTGTGGTAATTGAAGGGGGAAGGAGGGGAACTTCCAAAGTACCCCTAGATACTTCCCCGGAACCTCATCACCTTTGTGCTTTTTATGAATGGGAACTTGTTAATAGCTTGATAAGTTATATGAGAGTATTCCAAATGTAAAATAAAATAAAATTGAAATAATCATAATATTCAAATTAGTGAAATCGAATCTGAACTCATCACAAGTCAGTTTCTTTTATGTATACCAGTGACTTATCAGTATTGCTGGACAATAACAGATACAACATCTTTGGATAGTCAGGACATCCAATATCTTACTGTCTGACGTGTTAGATTTATTTGTTTATTATGAGGAAATTAATCCAATGTAATTAATGACTATTAGACTATTGGAAGACATACTACTGAGAGAGAGGTCATTGACAGACTTGAAAGTCATTCAATAAATCAGGTAAATTAAGGATGGGGTAACAGTACTACATTCTAAAGATGTGTTGGATGTCGAAGATCGTGTGTATTAACAGATAATTTATGTGCATAATCCCATGTGGAAGAAAAAAAATTTCTATGTAAACTTTGTTCTACGAAAGAAATAATCATTGTCAGCTGATGCTAGAGAAACAAAATGTAGGGTAACACCCCTCCCCTTTTGTTTTTGGTTGGTTATTTCAAAACTGAGCCAGAGAAGTAATTATTATCAGACTTCTTGAATTTCAAGACCAACGGTTGTTGGTGAGGAGCTGTAGTAATTTTATTGTTTAGAGATATTGTTAATTTCCACGGCAAAAAACAGATTACTCTTTCGACTTTACAGATAACTATAGTGTTAGAAATAAACGGAGTAATGAAACATTGACTAACGTGTTATTCATTAACATCAACGGCCTGTCGTTAGATACGACAGCAACATTTTTTTCAAAATAGATACATCAGAATGAAAATTTGATGCTATTTCAGAATATCTTCAGATTTAATCTATCAGATAAGGTTTTGGTTCAAATTTGATTCATAATGTAAATAGTTCAGCTACCTAATTTTAGGTAGCTAATTTTAAACGACTCTATAATGCTGATTTCAAATATGACTTTACATTATTGTTATGACGTGAGCTTATTAAAAAAAAAAAACGGGAGGTGTAATTTTTGAAAATGCGTAGAATTGAATCACAGCTCAAAACTATTTCTTAAAATTGAGACAATAGTTCTTATCTGTGCTCCGAGAACAATTCACTTAGATATAAATTTAGTTCTTGAATGTGGTGAACAAATAAAGTCAAAGATTCCAAACAAACCTACAAAATGTACTCCATTATGAATGAATTAAAACAGCTCAGAATGAGACCTGTTGACAATTCCTTACATGTGTCTCAAAGACATCTGTCTAATAAGTAGGGTATAGTCTCCAAATACACCCTTTGGGTACATTTCGTTCATCTTTAAATTTCTTTTGAACATAGAACACAACAATCACATTTTACCTGATCTTATGATTAGTTGATATGTTCTTTATATTTTGATTGTTTATTTTTTTCATCGTTGATATCATCCAGATCTTGGGCTCCGGAAAAACTGGCACCTATATTGGAACTTAAATTTTTGAAGATACTTAATAGGTTTCCTACAATTGTTTGGTGGTTAGCATCTTATGTTTTCCAGGAAGGTTTGAACAATAGATTATATTTAATCAGTATAAAAAGCCCTTCGCGGTGAAGACAAGAGTGATGCAAGAATTCTACTCACAAACGAAATGATACACATTTTGCGAGTTACTTTCTTTGTGTCACTATGTCGGAAGTGTTTCCTTTGTAATAAAATTAGGAGATTTAGTATCTTTCCGCCATAGTGCCACAAAGAAAGTAACTCGAAAAATTGAAAACACTTCTTTTGTGAGTAGAATTCTTGCGTCACTCTTGTATTTACTCCGAAGAGGTTTTTATACTCATATCACTTACTTTGTAAGGCTGCATATTATAAGAAAAACATGCATAGTCTTCATACAAAAGGCTGATTTTGGGCCGTATCTCGAGAACGGTAACTCCTATCAACAAAATACGCTTTGATTTACTCCAACTTGTTGGGTCCCACAATTGACCCCCAAACCCCCGGTACTAATCAGTTTAATCTAAAGCAAAAAGTCAGACAGAATGACAGAGGTCCTTTTCTATCATTTGTGAAAATTCTGTGATTGGGCTAAAAAGGCCATAATTTCTGAACCCCTTCACCGATTTTGATGTGTGATACACGGTGTAAAAGTTATTGAAGCGTAAATTATGATTCCGCAAGCTTCAGCCACCTATATGGTCTGTGGTAAGTGCTATCACTAGAAATGTGAAATTCTGATTTTTTTTTCAAACGTCCCTAGGGGAGGTTCTACCGATCCATTCTTTCTTTGTATTAGTATAGCAAAGAGCTTTCAAATGAAACTTCAAGCATCAAAATCGGACTTATAGTTTACTAGATCCGAAATTAGCTGTATAAGTGAGTGCTCGTTGCTTAGCGTCACTCGAAGAACTACCGTTCTTCGTGATATATTCCTATTTATCAATAGGGTTCAGAGAAATCCTTAAACTTTTCATGAGGTTTTACATTTCGCGACCCGTAGAAGTTCTTTCTCCGCAATTTATGGTGTGTACTTTCAGGAATAATTGCCGTTGCATACTGGAAATAGATCAACGGAATATCTTTGCAGTGTTGTTAATGATAAAATTGCAAGAAACAAAATATTTCCAATATTATCATAGCACAAAAAGAACCAAAAATTCATGTAATGTAAATGAAGAAAACACAGATTTCTGATAATTATAATTTACGGACTTTCAAATTTCTAGGCTAGAAGAATCAGCTTAAAAATATGAATAAATTTATTTAATAGATGTCAACAAATTACAGTTTTTCAAAATTTCAACATTCTTGATTTATGCTTATTTTTAAAATGCGATGTGTAAATTACTATTGACTTATCCGTAGCTTTCAGACTTTTTATATAATCTCGTAAAAAGGTCGTAATAAATATTCTAGGAGATATATTCAGAGAAAAGAGTGTGTATGTCATTCATGTTTTCAGTTTTGATCTTTTAAAAAAGTTCGTTTCATATTTAAGTATTTCTGATTAGTGATTTCATAAAATACAGTAGCAATAAACCAGGAAATGTAGGGACAGGATCCCAAGCAGCTGCAATAAAATTAATGTAGTAAAAAGCACATAATCATGCACTAAATGCACGAAAAAAGAATAGCAATGGGTGAGAGACTATTCTGGAACAAAAAGGAATACGAAATGGCTCAGTTACTAGAGGAACACAGACTTCCCCTCCCACCTCAAAGTGCTTCAATTTCCAAACTGGATGATAATTATACATAAGAGAGCTGAAGAAAATCTTAAACATGTAGAAACTCTAGCAGCTAAGATCGAAGATAACTTTCTGTGTCTATCGGAAAAGTATGAAAAAAGAATGGATCAACAAGATATTCATATCTCAGCAAATATTAGTAAATATGAACCCTTGTATAGCAAACAATAGGATCAAAATAAGGTTATTGAAGCGAATAATGAGAAATTGGATACAGTGTGAGTAGATCAACGAATCTGAACTATGAAAACATAAAAGGCAGAATCAGACCCAGAATTGAGGAGATAGATAATGAACTATTTTAAAGATACTCGTAATGATGCAAGTGACACAATGCCAAGACAAACTTTAGATCTGGTGGAAGATCGCACTGAGGATTATGTGCACCGAGAAGGGAGACAAGAAGAGGAAACTAATCAGACCATGTCAAATGATAGTGATGTCATATGTACGAAAACTAGCAGTGCTAAAATATATCAAATTAAGGATCTGATGAAACAATTTATAGTTAAAACTAATAGAGATACTTTCCAAGAGATTTACTTCATTTTCATATTTAAGGGAGATATTACAATAGATAACCCTAGATCTTATTTAAAGGAATTATAAACTTCCTTATCCTTCTTCAATTTTCATGGTGGAGGTGAAATTAGGTTAGTAAAGAACGTAATTGTAGACAATGCATCTGGTTGGTTTCGATTGGATGAAAATAAAATAAGGTCTTTTCGGGAGTTTTGCCTGAAAGTTTTTAATTTTTGTGGGAGTGAGGAGTATGTAAAGCCCTGCAAGACATAACTAAAGAGAAGACAATATCGTGGCATACAGGTGGCAATTATGTAGATCAAATCCACAAGCTAATAAAACAAATAACTGCCATAAATGAGTTTATGTTTGATACAGATCTATACCATGCCATTTCTAATGTGTTACCCATGTAAATTCAGGGATAGTTACTTACGTCTAAGTTTTCAATTATGGAACAACTATTTAATATTGAAAATAAATTGGATAGGTTCTCCTTGAAACAGGATGTGCAAAAGAAGCGGAAACTTAGAAAAGACAAACTCAATCCAAACCAAATTTCAAACAATAATCAGGTTGACTACAGAAACTTCCGAAATAACCACACTAATCAGGGAAAATACGGGGTAGTATCCGGGATACTACTCTAGGTCGGAGCAACTTTGATCATGTATATAGAACCAAGTGGGGTGGTCAGGGGAACGTTACAAGACAAGCTATTAACCGGTGTAAATAGGGGCACTCGGTTTCGTTTTTGGCTGCAAAATCTCCGCTGTAGCTTAGAGAAGTCTCTTCCTACGCACCAGCATTAAATTTGATGATCGTTTGTTGCAAAGGAATTAATATCTGATGCCGTACATACCAGGTCCATTAACTTGCCCCCCTTCCCTCCACACCAAATTTTTGGAATAAATAGCCTATAATTCTGCAACCGTTTTGCACTGTTTTGCACTGTAGTTTCGTGTTTTGCACAGCAACGGATAAAACGTTATAAGCTCTTCTATTTTAAGGAAGCCAAGTTAATGGTAGTCATTTTTTTCGAAAACAGATAGTGAACCTGTCTCCACTTGTTTTGCACCGTTTTTCGCCCAAGTTTCGCGTTTTGCACCGCAATGGTTAGAAAGTTATAAGTTCTTAAATTTGTGGGGGCCAAGTTAATGGTAGCCCCTACAGCAAAATTTCAAAAATCACGCAGATTGCACTCGTTTTTCACCGTTTTTCACCCAAGTTTCGTGTTTTGCACCACAACGATAAAAAAGTTATAAGCTCTTCTATTTTGGGGACCCAAGTTAGTGGTAGCCCCTCAGTAAAATTTTCGAAACAAATAGTGTATCGGTCTGTGCTCGTTTTGCACACAATTTTCGCGTTTTGCACCGCAGTAGTTAAGCTCTTAAATTTGTGGGGGGAAAGTTAATAATAGCTCCTACAGCAAAATTTTTAAAATTAGACAGTAACACATGGTGGAACTGATTGTACTCGTTTTGCACCATTTTATAGTCAAATTTTACATTTTGTACTGCCAAGGATTGAAAGTTATAGGCACATATGTAGTAGTTTTACACAACAACAAGTAAATTGTTAGAAGAGGGTTATTTTTTGGGGGGGATGGGGACAAGTTAATTGGATTGGTGACTCGCCTTATGAAATTTGTTTGGATTACAATCATTTTAACTTGCTGACCGGTTAACAGTAAAGTATTTTCACAGAGTAACTTCTAAGTTAATTAAATTAACACAACAGAAGGCTGTCTTACGAATACGATTGAGTGAAGTAGTTATTGTTGAAGACATGCAAGTAAATAATTGGTGGCGCAGCTTAGAGCTATCACTCACTATCATTTTTTTGTCTACAATTAATTGCGAACAAGAAATATATACTTCTATATTTTAAAAATCACCATGATAAAATAATTGAAGCATGGTCTATTTCGGGGGCGATGAAACTATTGTTTGCAGTAGTATTGTATTATGCATTTCTTTAAACCTGTCCGCGCGCACTAGCAATTGAATTGCTCTAATCGGTATCTGCACCTCAGAAAGAAGCAGTTACAAATAACTACACAGTAAGAGGTAATTTAGTCGTTAAGTAGTGTGTTTTTCAGCAAAAGTATGTAATCGTGTAATGTTGGATTGTTTATATTTGAAGTACTCGTAAATAAGTCCAAAAAGTAAATAGACAAAATGCAGAAACGTGGAAGTGATATTTTGAAATATGAAATTTATAGTTTGTGTTCAAACATATAATTATGGAAGTGGTTTATTAAGTTCAAGAATTGTTATTTTCTTTTACAACTTCTGAGTTATGTTTTATCATTGTAAAATTGTCTAAAAATGATCGTGAAGTAAATATTTATCGTAAGTCAGCAACATCCTAGTGCAGTGATACTTAACTTCGTTTCGCCCATGTGCCACAACCCTACAATCACACCGTGGGGTCATCGGCGACCCCAGTCCATATAAAATGTGTTCCGTGCCTGCGCCGTTGTAAGAGTGAAACACGATATTTGTCTAGCTTCAGTTAAGAGCATGCTGTTGAAAGTGCATGTTGCATTGTTGTGCTAGTGTTGCAATTTCTGTGTTTTTTGAGTCCTGGGGTAGTATATGACCCCACGTTTTGATTAACGAAACATTTTTTTCTTTTGAACAGCCATATTGCAAACTGTATTATAGTGAGCGAAAGTCTTTAGAAATGGTGAAATCAAGAAGGTATTCGAGTCAGGAAAACATTGCACGCATTTTAGATGAATCAGATGAGGATCTGTCCGATATCGATGAACTTGTAAGTGAAAATGAGGATAATGAAGAACATAATGAAGATGAGGGTGAATCTGTAAGTGATGCTGATAATGATGATGGTGCAGGCTTGTTACAACGAAAAGTGATGTATGGGAAGAATGGCAGTAAGTGGTACACTAAACCGCTCCACCAAAAATCTACTAGAACCTTGAAGAAAAACATCGTTATTCATCTCCCAGGGCCTAAGAGGGAAGCACAACAAAAAACAAGTGCAAAGGGCATTTGGCTTCTGTTCTTTTTATTTCAGATGACATTTTGAACAAAATTGTGATTTCAACAAATGAAGAAATAGAAAGACAAAAGTGTTTCTTCAAATCAGATCAGCGTTACCTGTCACCCAATGACAAAATTGAGTTGTGCCCTTTATTTGGTTTGCTTCATCTAGCTGGTGTTCTCAAAGACTTACCTGACCGTAGGTGATATGTGGTCTAAAGCATTTGAACAGCTTCGTTATCTTTAGGTGCAATTCAGGATCTAGTTCAACAAAGAAGAAGCGTTCTGACTTCCTGAAGACCCTTGCTTTTGGACTATGTGAAGAACACATGGGAAGGAGGGTAAATAACGAGAGACTGTCAAAATAGCCAAGGAACAACATTCGTCATGTTCCCGGCATCGAAGAGGAACCAGTATAAAGTGTGACACCACTTGGACGACTAGGTAGATGTGCTTTCTGTAGGCGGAAGAAAGAACAGAAAAGGAGCAGCAGTATGTTATTTGTGTAAGAGGAGTTCGTGCTGAACACCGTCATAACATTTGTGAGAATTGCAAAACGTAAGCAATGAAACCTTCGCTTCATTTCTGTCCATGTGAAACAATAAAAAAATGAAACAATTGAAACAAACAATTAAAATTGTTACAATGTAAAACTTATGTACTCTACACTATCTGGCACAATCATAAAGAAGAATTATATCAACAAATATAAAATGTAGCTAATAAAACTACTCTCCAGACTGGGGTCGTATATGACCCCACGTTGTGATAAATGTCTTAATAAAAGTACGTTGTGATTGTAGGGTTAACATTTGACACGATCTTCTTTGTTTTTGAAAATAGCAAAAGGCCAAAGTCAAAGAATTAAAACAGTTTTTTGGTATTTACAATTTTTAATATAGTTTGTGGCCCAGAAAGACAAAAGTTGCAGGTCGGATCTGGTCCGCGGGCCGTAGGTTGGGGATTACTGTCCTAGTGTATTAATGTTACAGCCAATCTTTCTTATGGTTGTATACAGTCAGTCAAAAAGTATAGTATCTTGTTGCGTTATCTTATGACCAAGAGCGAATAACAAGTTATAAAATCTTTCAACCATGCTTATCCTGAAATAAACTATTTTTATCTTCTCTCAAAGATACAAAGACTCAGTCTCCGAGGTCGAGTGGTAACGGCGCGGACTTTGATTGGTAAAGGGTAGGCAAGCGGTTTTGAACTCCACGGCCGACAACCATGACAGGTTTTCCTGGATTTCCTCGCTTTCAGCAGGCGAATGCTGGAGATGGGTGCCTTAAGTAAGACCTGGCCGATATTTTCCCCATTCTCTGCCTAACTTATCCCGGTCAGAGATAAAGATGCTAAAAGGCAATACATCTTTTTATTTAAATTCATGGATGCAACGTGAAAAAAGTCCATTTAAAGTGTTTGGCTTGCAATAGAAAGAAGCTATGCTTTTTCTTTCTGAGTTTTCTACTTCATATTAAAAGAAGAGAAGCCGACCGCGATAGTCGAGTTGTCTCAGGTTTAAGGCCAGCTTCTCCAAGGTTTTGGGCTCGAATCTCCACTGGAATCTCGATGTTTGTGGATTTTAGAGACATCTAATGTATTTAAGAAAGGCCGAAGTCATTAATTGCTAAAATGGCCCAAACTACGAAGTTTACAAAGCTCTTAACAAAATCAAGAAACAACTTGTAGCAGTTGATTTGGAATCCATTTTGATGCTGAGCAAATTAAGTCTCCCAGTGCGGGAACCTAACAATTTTAGTGATTTTTTAATCGGGTGAATTTTTTTCTTTCTCAATTTTACGATCAACAATGCGTGCTTACCCTTACTGCACTATCCGTCACTGTCTCAATTTGAAATTTTGCTGCAGGGTTCTACAAATAACTTGGCTGACCCAAAATATACGAGTCATTCACATTTAACACATGGCGCTGAAAAACGCGAAACGTTGATGCAAAACGGTGCAAACCGAGCAAAAACCGGGTACACTATCTGTGTTCGAAACATTTGACTTAAGGGGACCCACAATAGAAGAGCTTATAACTTTTTAACCGTTGCGGTGCAAAACACGAAACTTCGGTGAAAAACTGTGAAGAACGATTGCAGTCTGTTGCACTATATATCACTGTCTGTTTTTATAAATTTTGCTGTAGGGCCTACCATTAACTTGCTCTCCCCCCTACAAATTTAAGAGTTTATAACTTTCTAAACTTTGCGGTGCAAAACGCGAAACGTGGGTGCAAAACCGTGTAAAACGACCACAGACCGGTACACAATCTGTTTAAGAAAAAAATTGCTCAGGGGGCGTTACGACTAACTTGAGCCGCCAAAATTGAAGAGCTTATAACCTTTTAATTATTGCGGTGTAAAACACGAAACTTAAGTGCAAAACGAGCACAGACACTATATGCGTTCGAAAAATTTGACTGAGGGGGCGCTACCACTAACTTGGGCCCCAAAATAGAAAATCTTATAACTTTTTAGTCGTTGCGGTGCAAAACCCAAAACTTGGGCGCAAAACGGTGCGAAACGAGTGCGATCTGTTACACTATATATCATTGCGTGATTTGGAAATTTTGTTGTAGGGGGCTACCATTATCTTGGCCCTCAACAATTTTAAGACCTTATCAATTTTTAACTGTTGAGGTCATAAAATGCCAAATTTGGGTGCAAATAGTGCAAAACGTGTGCAGATCGGTACACTGTCTGTTTTCGAAAAAAAAATGACTGACAGGGGCTACTATTAACTTTCCCCCCACCAAAAAAAAAAAAAGTTCTTAGAACTTTTAAACCATTGCGGTGCGAAACGTGAAACTTGGGTGCAAAACGATAAGCTATTTATTTCTAAAATTTGGTGTGTGTGTGGGGAGGGGGCTAAGTTAATGGACCCGTATACCTGAATATAAGCGACGAAAATTATAGTAAGATTGCCTGATCATCACGATGGTCCCGGTTTGCGTTGACTTCAAGTATCCACGCAATCTAACGCACTGCATGCGAAATCCGCAGTGCTGTTATTGTATCAAAGTGTAAGTAACCCATGCGTTTAGCACTTAAGGATTTGATTATGTTCAAAATCAGTTAGATCATAGCGTGTGTACAGTGTGACTATTTGCTGATAACTGCTGCGTTGCTTCTGCAAAGTCTGAGAATGGTTGTATGTTTGATTAGTTTATTGTCTTACTGTATAGAAAGATGCACTAAGACTTTGATACAAAGGAGGCATCAATTAACCAGGAACGTCAGTGTCCATACCTCTGTACACTGAACACGTATGAAAGAATAACATTCGCAGCAAAAATGATGATATAGTTTAGAGGTAACAAAATATATACATATACTATAATGATTGTTAATTTGAACATTGTAGGTAGGACACAAAAAAGAGAGACGTTAGTAGCGGATATATTACTCTGTCTTAATAAGCTTCCGCATGAACGTGATCGAAGGTTTGAATACAAATTTTCATTGTACATTTTCAATGTTGAACAGATTTCTGCGCAAGCATGGTTAAGGATTATCAACTAATTCCTAAAAAAAAATCAATATGGGTAATTCCATATCAAATCAAGCAATGGTCAGAAACTTAAAAACTTTAAAATCAGGTTTTTGTTGTACATAAGTAGTACTATTGGTAAGGATGAAAAATACAAAATTTCATGTTTTTGTCACTTTTGTTTTTGAATTGAATTGTTAATTGTTAAAAATAAAAATATCGACTGATTTCTTACGCCTTATGAAACTATTAAAAGCAAAAACTATTTCTCTTAGACAGCTCAAACTTGCACCATTCCTTTCAGAATTTCAAGAGCTGT
>JAGDQP010049751.1:4267-14418 GCA_022664845.1 Lepisma saccharinum | reverse complement strand
CATAGTTTTTAAAATCTGCAAAGAGTGCTACCCCTGTCAGGTAATGAAGCCCCAGGCAGGAAAGAAAATTTGGAATCTCCAAATGCACCCGATTGAAGGTCCACTTTTTAGTTACATCTTCGCAGATGTGCTCGTCCCAATCCAACCCCCTAGCCGTTCACATAAATATACCCCCAACATCACAGATCTAGCCACTAGATTCGTCGATAGCGTCCCCTTGAAAAGTAACGATGCTCAGCCGTCTATTTCTGATGCTTTAGTTTAACAGGATTTAGTGAGATTTAGTCTACCACTCAAGATTTATTTTGACAGCATATCCACACATACTTCAACAATGATGAAAGATCTTTGTGCGAAATTGAAAATACAGGTTAAATATTTGGATGTCCTTTCTCATAAGACCTTTGGACCGATTGAACGATACCATCAGACATTAATCAGTTTTTTAACACCCTGTATAATGGACAAGAAACAGGAATAGAGTTTATACTTACGTTCACGTTCTCATATTATCTCCTTTCACATTCGCATGGATTCCCACCTTTCTATCTCCTGCATGAGTAATTTGCAAGGAAACCTACAGCCACAGTCTACAACATTGTTTCATTTCCGATAACTATTTTCTGTTAATGCTACTTCTGTGATTCTGGCCCGTTTCGCCTAACGCTATATTTCCTGTTTTTATCAACATGTCAATCTTATCTCGGTTTTCGGCCTAATCTCGTTTAGTCTAATGTTTACTACAAGGGATTTTCATACAAGGGGGATAGTTTAGAAGTTCCCTGCGTAATAGGAAGCTACGACAAAAACTGTATTTCGTAACTGAAATATGAAACTACGTGATTTATATAAATTCGTGACAGCTCGATTTCTAGAATACCTGAACAATGCACAAAATATAACCTGAATGTAATAAGTTGGTATAAATATGCTGTAGGTTTATAATTTATATTACAATGTAAAAGATACGAAAAAACTATGGACTTACTGGACAGGGATTAAATCTAAAAAAGTCCAGAAACGTGTCGTAATTTTTTGAAATTGCCTCATTAAAATTCTCTTGCATTCTACATTGGACGTGTGTTCTGATTGGTCGGACCTACCTCATTAAAATTAACTTGTAAGCAGTACAGAGACGTCTTGTGACTGGTCGAAGCTAGCTCAATAAAATTTCACTTTTCTTCCTAAATTCAGAGCTACCTTATTAACATTCGTTTGTCACAATTAAAATTTACAATATTGTAACTTTTCCGAAAATTATTTTTCATGAGTACAAAATTTCTATTTTTCTCTATTCCATGAAATTCCCTTCTAAGATGAATCGGTCGTCCATTGTCCAAATCTAATGAAAAATTCAGCTTTTTCTTAAACAAATTCTTGCTAGATATTGTTTAATATCTAATACAAATTTTGGCACTGGGCCACAAGAGTTAGATTCCTGAACTAATTTCAAACGGCCGCCATTTCGAAAGACTCTTTTTGTCAAACTAAACCTAAAGTATTTATACAAATTATTTTTCTGGGAAATTTTGTTTCAATCCGTTGAAAATTACGGGAGCACCTCAATATATTCTCGTTTTTTAGTAGTGATACAAGAGCAAAGAGAAAATAAAAATATGATGAAATTGAACTTATACAGTACGTCGATGATGTAGCATATGTCTTAAATGCTGTATTTTGCAATTAATTTGAGAGGTACATGTGAAAATTATAAGTTGATAAATACAATGAGTTAGTCTATACAGTTTATTTTTGGTATCTTTTACACTGTAATATAAATTATAAACGTACACCATATTTATACCTGTTTATTATAAGCAGGTGCATTTTTTCATTCAGGTTTTCTGGAAATCGAACAGTCACGATTTTTCATAAATCACGTAGTTTCATATTTCAGTTACGAAATACAGTTTTCTTCGTAACTTCCTATCGCAGGGAATTCTAAAATATCCCTCATCTATGAAAATCCCTTGTAGAAAACATTAGACGAAACGGGATTAGGTCAAACGGGAAATTTCGTTCGGCCGAAAACCGAGATAAGATTGACACGTTGATCAGAACAGGAAATATAGCGTTAGGGGAAAGGGGATTAGGCCAAACGGGAGAACACCTACCTTTCTATGAACATGCGTAACAAATTACCACATCTGTTGCGATAGAATTCTCCAGGCATTTAAAATGTCTATAATGTAAACAGCATGAAAACAACTCTTATTGGTTTTGGAAATTCTTTCACCACTATTGCTTTCTTGACTAGCCTTTTGTTTTAAAATCAAAATCTTGGTTGTTCCTACTCGTTGTTGGCGGCGTAATTCTTCTGTAAATTGTGTAATGCAGTGTATCAATGTTTGCTACTTTCAACAATTTACACTGTTCATTTCTGCTTACTTCGTGCTTCATCCGAACATTTTTGCTCATAAATGCATATCCATGCTGGTAGAGATCAGTTCACCTTCACAGTAACCCGTTCACATTATCCGAGGTACACACCTACACATGTACCTTGTCTCAAAACCTAGTCTCATTTCTTTATACCACAGAGAAACAAGCCACTAAATGCTCTATGAAATGGTGCCGGTTAGAGCAAAACGCGGTGTCATCCAAAAAAGTGTTAATCAATGAATATAGAAGGATGGATATTCTACAATTGGTCTACGCCCAGATCAAAGCACTATGTATCGCACAATTTACGGTTGTTGGGGACACTGAACTGAAAAGATAGTCTGTGGCTCTTGTTAAAACAAAAGCTTCATTTAGTTTGGATTGTCTAATAAATTCATACACGAATGGTCAGGATAATAAAAAGGCAAATATAAAACGAGGAGCAATGGCTATTTTTAAATTTGCTTTCTACGGCGTGTGTCGATTGCAATGGAAATTTTATCTCCTTGTTAGATCTCAGAATTATTGATAATCCAAATTGTGAATCCATAGTTCTTGAGGAAAATGTTCTGTGTCAGTATTATAATAGACTAAATGAAAAAGATAACTTATCTCACCTACAAATTTTCGTCTGCGCTAAGGAGCAGGTGATTTTGAAGCCTGCAACTAGATGACTCTGGCGACTACTTTAAATCTCTGGTCCTTTCCAGTAAGAGCCACCAAGCGGCAGGCTTCAAATGAACGCGCTCTTAAGCAAAAAAGACATTGATTTTAGCGCAGTGGAAATAAGGTAAGCGGTATAAATCTATACTATTATTTATTCCATGGTAATACTAAAGAACACGCTAGTACGGGCAAAAATCCGTCCAGGATGGGCGCCACTATTACTGACCCCACCTTGGCTATGGACCTGCCTCAGTTCCTACGGGCCCGCCCTAGACGAAAACATAAGTCATTTGGACATTGTGTTCGTATGTATAAGTGAGGTTTTGAACCCCGAAAACACTCAAAATATTCAGATAAACAAGAAAATTACTGATTCGCAGTAACTGAAATACATTTGTATTTCAATTACTGCGAATCAGTATTTTTTGTGCGAATATATTACCTCTCTTATTACACTATTTTTGAATGTGATGATTCACACATTACGATTTACATACATGACCACCGTAAGAATTTCGTAGAGAGAATCAAGGGATAGCTGCTTGTTTAAGATCCGGGTTCATAAAGAAAAAAAAATACGTAAGTTTTAGACGAAAGCAAGTTTGCTATTATTATATGTAGTAATTGAAGTACATCTATCTATTTCTTAAAGGTGAACAAAGTACTAGGAGGAGAAGTTATTTAACAAAAATCTTGTGTCTTCTCATCTCTGTTTTGATTGCATCGCTTCATAGGTTCATAGTGCATTACGCTTTCTTCTTGTACCTTAGTCCTTAAACCTTCACGTGGTGCCACTGATGACGACGAAGATGACAATGACTAAATTGTTAATCGTTTATTTGCATATCTGAGAATTTCACACATAAATTATTAAGATTCGCATCTTCCTATTATTATTTTCAGTGTAAAATATTGTGTACAGTAACAAACCACGCACTGAGTTGCAGAAATACAATGATTTCTCCACTACATGATCGAAATTTCAGTGTTACTGTATACAGCTGATGTCAACTTTAGCACAGCAACAACGTTTGAATTGAAGGAAAATAATACATTGTAATGAACACGGAAAGTTTCCTTAAATAATCAGATTTGATACGTTTGAATCTTGTTTTTGTTATATCTATTTAACATAGCAGAGATTACATAAAAGGCTACGAAGCTCGTTTTCAAACCCTGAACAGCACCATAGCAGAGATTACACAGGCAACGGGTTTATAAGCACATAACAGAGATTACGACCCCCCCCCCCAGCAGGTAATAACATACACATTTTCCCAACCCCTATTTAACACAGCACAGAGGCTACGGTAGTTTCGCCCACACCTAGAGATTACACAGATACACAGGAATATATACTAGTACACCAGTGCACGATACGAAGCTCTTTTTCAGCCCCTACACAGCACAGCTCTAGGTTGTTTACGAAGCTCTTTTTGCAACCCTTATTTCTACACCCACCTAGAGATTATACCAGTGCACGATAGCAGAAATTACACAAATACACAGGAATATATATAGTGCTGAAGGTTATGCTAAATAACTGCTACGTCTGCTATGTTAAATAGGGATCGTAGCCTTCTATGAAATGTGTGGGTTAGGTAATCTCTGCTATATTGAATAGGGGATGTATCGTAGCCTTTCATAGTGTTGGAGGCCGTAATCTCTCGTATTGAGGTTGAGGAACCCGTATTAAATAGGGGTTGTAGCCTTTTATAAAATATATGGGTTAATTAATCTCTGCCATGGTAAAGAGAGGATGAAAAAAAGAGATCGTAGCCTTTCACGAAATGAGTGATGAAAAACGGAGTCATAGCCTTTCATAGTGTTGGAGGGCATAAGGGTTGAAAAAAAGGTGCCGTAATCTTTTATAAATAGGGGGTGCAGAAAAGGGTCATAGCCTTTCACGAAGGGGATGAAAAAAGGTGTCGTAACCTTTTATACATTATAAACAAACACGGCGACACAACGTATCATACAGCCCTGGAAAATCGACTCCTTGCTATCAGCCAGGTACGGGGAAAACGTGACATTTTCATGTAAGTGCGGTAAAGTGTCCGGATTACTACGTATTTACTTAAATTGCTATGTGACGCTATGTCACATTATCGTGATGCAACACTAAGTTCATTTTGATGTTTGATCGCACACGCATGACCCTTTTTCGCGGTCTTAACAGAACCTCTCGGTAAAAGTGTTGATTATTCCCGTGGCCTAGAGGCACGGACATTTTGTGAATGATTTCCTGTCTACCAGAGAAGCAAATCAACATGCATTTGATCTTTGACTTGGCCATTCTTGCTTTTTTGGTCCTTGGAGAGCTCTGAGTGTGCTATTCCATGCGCTTGGTTTCGGGGTCGTTTTGGAACACCCCAAGTCTTGTCGCCCGTAATGACACTTTCCGGAAAATGGGGATCATTTGCAATCGAATCCAAAAAATAAATGCACCTGTCCCTCCGCATATCCTTTTGCTCCTGCGTGAGTTTTCTAGGAACCAGTTTTGAGCAGTTTTTTCACTCATTGTCAGAACGCACAAGCCAAACCTACTTCACTAAAACAATCGCTACAACAACCAACGTGACGCTAGCGAGATCCAACTTGCAGTCTTGCACTGATGGTGTATCACATGTTCATCCACCTCCCCTCCAAGTTCCACGTTACCAGCGTTATGCCTTGTTTAGATTACTAACATTTTACGATGGTAGAACTTATGGGTAAAACTAACTTGCGTTCAGAGTACCGAACTTAACTTGGTTATTGGACTTGTACTACCATTGTCTGTAAAGACACATGTTGAGGTTCCCGTGGTTGAGTAAAGAATTTGCTTCTTACACGGGAGACTATTAAATTATAAAAAATGGACACAAATGAATTGATTATAGAGTCACATTTTGTAGATTAGTTCTGCCATCATTCTTTTATATTTTAAAAGTAGTACGCACCACTATTATACTATATATTTCGATCAAGAAAGAAATAAACTCACGAAGTGATTCGTGCCTAATAACTAACTTGCGTTTAGACAGTCGTTTCTTACTAACGTTACGAGATAAGCGTCGTAAGTTGACGCTAGTTAAATTTGAAACCCGCGTTAACGGTAACTACCGTTTACATTACTAAAATGAACTCGGGCTAACGTTAACCATGGTAAAATGTTAGTAATGTAAACAAGGCATTACCGGTTCGTGTGCAGTGTTGCCAGTCTTTTTACTTTATTTGCAAACCTCGTACTTATAAAGGAGATGATACTATTTTTTTTGCGTAGTTTCTTTTCATTTATATAAAGAGAATATATTGTAAAAGTTTCGTATAACAATGATGATGTAAAAATGAAAGGCGACAAGGTGTCACTCTGTTTCTCTTAGTAGGGACACTTTATGCAAATTTCTTCGAATAACTTCAGCAAATGTCTCAACACAGAATAGGACAAAAAAGACTAGAAGACAATAAAAATACAATGCATGAATGTAAGATTGGTCAAGAGATGAAAAATGATAACAAGAGAAGAGAATGTCCTAAAATATACTGACAGAGAGAAAGAGAGACAAAGAGAGAGAGAGAGAAATACTGAGAAATTTAGAGGAACGATGTCGCGAAAATTGGCAACTGGAACTAGTTGGAAAGCCTGTTGAATATTTCATCTTATGTAAAACGATTTGACTGCAAGATGAAATAAGGGAGAGGGACATGAACACTCAACAGTGATGTAGAACTAGAGCATATTCACTTAAAAAGACAACTTCTTTTTGCTTAGCTCATTTCAGGTCTCTTCACATATATATCTCTTGTTATTTTAGTAAAATACAAAAACGTAAAAAAGAATGATTCAAAAAAATGTACAAAGTGAAAACAACTATATTCAAATGAATCTGTATGCGATGCGTATAACGTAGAAGGTTATATTGAAAGACACAGATATATATTCGGATTAAACCTTAAATCTTTCTTCCCCAAGAAAGAGCAGTTGATGAAGAGTTTTCTTCGCATTCGGAAGGTGCTGAGTTTAAATTCAGCGGCCGACTATCCTGACTGATGGTTTTAAATTTGTATCCACAGTTACACCAAGTTAATGCTCAGATAGTACTATGAAATTACGCCCTAGTTGACATCCTTCTCACATTCTTTCTACTATTCTCTCTCGATTTGAGCCAGAGATGCCTAAAACCATAATCGATTAAATCTTTATTGATCTTTTATTTTGTTTCTGTAAATACTTAGTATTTATCGCTTATGCGGCCTGCTGTTTCTTATTGTGTACCTTAAATTTCCTCTTTTCTTGAAAACTATTCCAATTATTTCTCCTTCTCACCGCCAAATCATCATCCTTCTTCTTCTATTTGTTTTTCTTATCCATTTGCTTCATTTCATGCGTAATTAGATCGTATATTTAGAAAAGGGCGTCAGTCCACAATTTGCCCATTTTTAGTTTTGCAGGGGTTTTAGAAAATACGGTGATGACTGCACGTATTGGCACTAAAATGAAATGAGAAAATAATTTGCCTTAAGTTTTACAGTGGCCTGAAAACTTTTAAGAGAGTATTAGTCAGGAACACATCTTAAGAATACGAGTTTATACATCAGGATTAAGTGAAAGAAAAATAAGAATTTGGAAAAACTAAATCGTTATGTGCCTGACTAACAAACAGCATACTATGATAATATTTTAAAGTGGTATGTGAACAACGGATACCCAGACAGTGACTAAACTTACTGTCAGTTCATGATTTTTGTCTCATTGAAAAATCAATGTGATAAAGTTTAAAAGAATCTAATTAATAATGTATGCAATCAATATTATGTTAGGTTAGAAACGTAAAGGATTGCAAATAAAAGAAAACGAATAGCAAGCAAAGGAAAATAAATACGGTTTCGAAATTTTTCTTCATTTTATTAAAATAGGGAATCAGTCCCCAACTTAACTTCCATAGAATTAATTTCATTTAATCATGACATTTTCCATTTGAGTCAGTCCATCCAAAAACGATCGCTCGATCCGTTTAAAAAAAATTCATTTTTAATATTTATATAAGAACATTTTAAAACGGATATTCTTTTATTTTTATCCCCGCCGATTAATTAATCGGTCCTTTTTGTATTGCGCCGCGTGCCGTAATTTGTGTTTGCACACCCTTACGGAAAATTGAATATTTGCGGTCTTGTTTATCATAGGACATTCAAACAAAAACATTTTTTTTCTTTAAGGTCTGTTTGATAATTTTAGCTCTCTGTATGAAAAACCTCAAACGTAATTGAACTGGTCAAGATGGTATCAAAATGGAATTGTCTAAACAGAAAATAATTCCACAGCGCTTTTTCGCGCATGAGGGATTGAGTATCAAAGTTTATTTCTTGTACACTATTACATACCAAAATATATTGAAGATATACAGAATATATGCTTTCTGATGTATGCTTCCTATTTTTTTTTTAATTTTTAAAAATTCAAAAATTCGTATTCTATGCATATTGGAAGCCCTGGTGGGACACAATATAAGAATCTTATTTTTTCACAAATTATACACTAATGTCAGGAGAAGCCACGCAGCAAATTTTAACTTTGATAATTGAGTTCGAAGGTAGCTACAAATTTCCAGCTCGTCGACGCATCGGTGTGAACATTCAATACCGGATATTTATGTAGGAATTAAATTTGAATTGAATTTCATTTATGGACTTTAGGCACCTAATGCTCAGAACGGGATAGGGGAGGGGAAAGGATTCGGCTATGGCCTATGTTAAAGGTGCCATCCCGGCATTTGCCTGGTGTGACTGAGGAACAACCCTGGAAAATCCTCAGTTAGGATGGTTGGCGGCTGGGATCGAACCCACGACCTCCCGAATGCTACGCCAACGCTCTGCCACTGTTCTCAGTAGGAGACCAGATACAAATCTAATGTTTCCACACGTTATATACGTATGTCAGGAGAAATTATGGTAGAATTTTCAACTTTGATGTTTGAGTTAGAAGGGAGTTACAAATTTGCAAATTGGGGATGAATAATGCTATACTTACGTAATTGATATACTTGCGTAATATGATATTCACTCTTTAAAAAAGCCCGGAAATTTTACGGTGAAATTACTATCAATCAGGGACGTCAAGTGTTTGCCGTAAAAGTTAAGGTACTAACCGTATTTATAGCAAATTTATATAGAGGGTTGATTACGTTGCTTCAGGTATTTCAGTGTAAAATACGGCTACGGGGAAAAAGCAGGAGCAATTCCAGTATTATTACAGGAAATTTCAACTGAATTTTTAAGAGTGTTCATTACATAATATGATATGTATAGGCACTTCACACACGCACAGAAATGTAGTAACGTTTTGCAAAAGGTTTGATTACATAATAGAATGAAAAAGAGAGGAATGGTAATGCCGAGTAGTCTTGTTGACAACTGAATACTGGGTATATATAAAATAAGATTTGTTACAAGGATATTATCTGTTTTACGTATTCACATATTTCTTTGGGACTCTGGTGGTAATATATTGACCATAGCGCGCACGAGCATTATTCATCCCTAATTTGCAAATCTGTAACACCCTTGAAATTCAAATACCAATTTTGAAATTTTTTTACTGCAGTTTTTCCTGACATGGAAAATTGTAATGCGTGAAAACATTAAATTTTTATCTGATCACCCACCAGAGATATCGGGTCTCCAATGTTCGCACCGAAGCGCCCACGAGAATTTGGAAATCTGTAGCTCCCTCCAAACTCAAATACCAAAGTTAAAATTTCTTTCGTGGTTTCTCCTGGCATAAATGTAAAACGTGTGAAAAAAATAGATTTTTTCTCACAAGAGGTATTGCGTTTCCAATATGCATAAAATGCGAAATTTTGGATTTAAAAAAAATCATAAAAAGTTAAGGAAGCCTATATCTGCCTTCATGTTCTGTATACTTTCAATATACGTTGATATGTAATAGTGTACAAGAAATCAACTTTGACATTCAATACCTTCCGTGCGAAAAAAAACACCGTGAAAACTGGACCTACTTTTCTATTTCGACAATCACATTAATAATTTCGATTACGTTTTAGGCTTTTGATGAAGTACTATAAAGCAGATCTTAAGGAAAGAAATGTTTTTGTTTGAAT
>JAGDQP010049750.1:0-14419 GCA_022664845.1 Lepisma saccharinum | reverse complement strand
ATGTTTATATAAAATAGCTTTAAATGACGAGCAAATCAGATATCTTCATGACGGGAGTGGAAGTGAGGAGGCAGACGATGTAAGTTTTTATGACGGGGAGTATAGTGATCAATATACAGATTTCGTTTTTGAAGAATGTGAAGGTTCTGAAGAAGATATAATTAATACGAGGAACACATTCCTTAAATATAATCTATAAATAGTTTTTCATACCTAGAATTTCAAGGTCTCCAAACATGACATTACGTTTGTATCGAAGCATCGGAAACTGTGGCATGTAATACAAAATCATACCCCTGTAGTCACTAGAAAGCAATGATAACAATTTAGTCATCTTCCAAAGACTCTTGCAATGTTTATTTTTAATAGTATCTACTTATTTTTGAGCTTAATGTAACTATACATATATATATATATATATATATATATATATATATATATATATATATATGTGTGTGTGTGTGTAGGTGTGTGTGTGTGTGTGGACAAAGGATGTCCTAACATTAGGCATAACTGAAAGTTGCGCAATACTGTTTATCGTGAGATAATTTTATATTGAACAACTAAATGCCACTAATCATGTCAAATTGCCATCAAATGTTACTAATTTTGAAATTTATGATCAATACTCAAATTATATTTCCAAAATACGAATTATCAATTATTTTTTTCAAAACATGCTATCCAGTTAATAAACAGTTTTGACGAGAATGAACGCTCAGATTTGATAATGTTGGTTGAGTCGTCCCAAGCTCCTTGAGGTAGGAAGTGTATTATAAAATTTGACAAGAGATGTCGTTATTCGCAACTATAGTGTTTCATCAGTGTTTATTTTTCGAGTGAACGATTACATGAAACTAAAAATTACTTTTTTGTATTCCTTCTTATCTTCATATACCACAAATAAGTTCTACAACATGAATCCGGATCAGCACTATTACCACAATACGACTAATAGAATCTAGTTTGATACAGTGCCCCACCGCCCAGACATTATGGAAGTTCATCAGAACATTGCAAAGGTATTTGAACTCCATAAACATGAGGTTAGATCAGAACAGAGTAGAATAAAAGCTAACAACTACTACCACGCTATACATTTACAACCGATTAATTATGCATTAGTGGACCAAGTATTACAGGTCACAGATAAGACTGTTCATTTACATTAAAAACGTTAATATACATTGCCCATTTCTAAAATCTTTGAAGACGTCTCTATGCTTACCATTGCAACGCTTCCACAACATTTTCCAAACCAAGTACTACAGGACTAATTCATATGCTGTGGACAAATTTCAGAAATTAAACATTGTACATTCTCAGGTATTGCGTGTGCCCAAATGCCTTCACAGGATGACGACTAATATGTATCAAGCGTAATACTGTTAAACTGCCTTTGTATACCATCATTGCATCTTACAACATTCATTTTTATGTAAGTAAAAGACCAGCGTTCCACAAACTATGGTCCGCGGAGAAGTGGTCTTCGCGGCCTTCCCTTGGGCAGGCACAGTGTACCCCGTTGAAGCTACCAACAAATAAAACTGGTCCGCACTTGAACATAGTTTGCAGGGCACTGTAATTGACCATGTACACAGTGTGGTAGTATACAACAAAAGGAGTGTGATACCGGTCCAAAAGTGGTGCAGTTACCTTACTTTTTAAAAAAAAACGAAATACCACTTTTCACAACTCTTAACTACCCTCAGTTAGTTCCCTCGGCATCTCAGCAAAAACTTTAGACAACGGATGGTCTTCCTTTGAAGCCCCACATTGAAATACAAGGTAACCAAACCTATAAGTGAGGTCCCCAATATACCTGACACGGCAGTACCTACTTCAAGTAGGACTAATCGGAATCAAAACACATCTTCAGACTCGAATAATAATGCAAACCAGTCTATGTCTATAAAAACGCGATAATGACATTAGCCCACAAGCACTTGTAAAATGTGAGCATAAAAACGAGTTGCAGCCAACTATGAGGGTGAAAAATATTTCGGGTGTTCCTATAGACAATTTTTTTGTGAGTATGCTTTTCAAGTAGCCTTCAGTTCCTTCTAGCTTTCGTTTTATTCAAAGTACTTCAAACAGTACTTATCTTTCTACCGAATTACATTTCAAAGGCTAAATCATGCTGAAGGTATGTCAAAGTAGTTGAAATTATGTAAATTCATGCTATAAGTACTCCTGGTTTTCAGAAAGCGTAAAATACAAACATTTTTTTAAAATTAATTCCCTTCTGTAATATACACTTGTGCAAGTTATTCGAATTTCAATGACACCTCAAAATAATATTCTAATGTCTTTTTTCACCAAATACGAGCTCTTTACTTAAACTCTTTACTTTACTTAATAGCACTTTCCTCACTTCCCAATAACAAACACAAATTTTCATCTGAGAAAATTGCTTACGATGTGGCGTATTCACATTTGGTCACATTTTACCCTATAAATTCTTTTCTATCATACATTACCGTTGAAAGACTATTTTCTACCTAAATTGCATGCTAAGTCCCTTGAAAGTGTTATTTTAATGGCAAATTCTCTAAACATGGGTAGAGACGTCTCACACGCGTTTAGCCATTCCAAGCAACAAACACTTGGTATTAGGGCGAATTCTACTTAAAACACTATTTGTATCTCTTATTTACCAATGCAGCTGGAAAATGCCTCACACGCCATTATTTTATACAAACACTACACGGTCCAAATAATAGACATATTCAAGGTATTTTTTCACTACTACCACCACTAATGGGCCGTGGCGCTAGGCAGTTTTAGTTACAATGGAAGCCCAATTTGTCATATTATGGAAGCGAAAGAAGTTTTGCATTAGCCTGAAAATTTGCGCGCTTCTTAATTCTATGATCAAAAAGACAAAATTTAAATAGGTGGTATTGCAATTAAAACCACGAACATTAAAGCAAGTAATGATCTTCGTCCTTTTCTCCATGAAATACATGCAACAAGTACTTAAATATTGACTCCATGTTATCGCAAAGCGTAAAATACAAATATTTTTAATAAATTAACCCTAATTCCCTCTTTCATATACACCTGTGTAAATTTAAGCAAGCTCCAATAACAGCGCAAAAATTATGTTCTAATATCTCTTTCACGAAATACGAGGTTTTAATTAGGCCAATGTGGCGTATTCACTTTTGCCAATTCTTAGAATATCCCTCAATTATTTTTTAGGAAACATTACATGCTAAAGTGTCTCTTTCATAGCTAAATTTGGCCCTTCGAGTAGAAAAAGCACCAACTATCGTCAAAACATTGGTCGAAAGACGTCCCACATACGTTTCCCATGTTTTTTTAGTCAGCAAGCTGGAAAACGTCATTATTTTGTTGTTGTTTTTTGTTGAATGTAAAAACACTATAGGGTTCGAATAATAGACGCATTCAGTTCCTGGCACCAGACATGTTTTGTTACACTGGAAGGCATGAGTAATTTCTGCTTCGCCGAACCCGAATACTGCGACCGGCCATATTATGGAGGCGAATTAATTTCTGTACTAGCGTGAAAATTTGCGAGTTTATCAAGTCTAAGACCAAAATATAGTTCATTGAATGTAATTCAATATTCGACTGACTCGTATACAGCCAATATTTGGGCATAGTCTCAGCAAAAAAAGAAAAATATACAATTTGAGGAAATAACGTGGAATTTCACATTTTATTTCTTTTCCAACGCAACGTCGTGCTGTAATCTTTAATTTTCTGTATTTTCTGAGATCTAATTTATACCGAAAGGGCAATTTTCGTTAAAGTACAAAGATAATATTATTTCTTATGTGTAATACAGTGTGTGTAATTAATAGAAAAATACGAGTCTTGCATATGAAGATAGTAGTTATTACAATTACCCCTCTTTCCTGCAGCGTAGTGACAGCTCTGTAATAATAGACGCATTCAAGAATTTGTGTATTTGGCGCGAGACGAGTTTAGTTAAAGTGGAAGCCTTGTGTAATTCCAATATTGCAGAGTCAAAATAATAGCAACTTAAGTGCAAATTGCCTTTTATTATTTACAATCTCAATTTTAAATTCCCATACTGTAGAATTACAATAGCATCTTAAGGGCACATTTCATTCACTATTATTTGCGAGAGGGTACAACAGCAATTACAATCTCAATTGTGCATTTCACATACAGTAGGACTTGAGTGCATACAAATTTCATTCCCTAATAATTAGCGTATACAATGCACAGAGTACATAAATTTTTGTTTTCAAACACAAATTTTGCAGTTTTATAGTTCTAGGAAGCAAATGTAACATTCTGCAACACCGACCCGAATAACATATAATCTGCATGTTTTTTTTTAAATTCTGCGTGTAAGACATTAAAATTTGATTAATCGCTGTATCCTTGGTCGCAGGTAGTAGAGAGAAACAAATTTTATGTTATGAAGCACCGACACGAATAACATATAATTCGCGAGTTTTTTATTTTTGCATCTAAAATGTCAAAATTCGACAAAATTCGATCCACCATATCTTTTAAGCATTAATAGGTAGAAAGAAGTTGCTTTCAAATTTAGAATTATCTTGAGAAAAATAACATAAATTGAGGTTTTCATAGTTCTTGCGCCAAAAGAGCAAAATTCGACAAAATTCCAACCATTATATCTCCTAAACGCTAACAGGTAGAAACATGTAGTTTGTATATTTAACATTTCTGTAACTAAAATAAATTACATTATAATTTTCATAATTCTACAACCACGTAAGGCGAAGTTAGCAAATTTGATCTTTAACCTCGAGGTAACACATTTCTGCGCATATACTATTTATTGCCCTCATACCAAATGTGAAAACATACTCTTAGTATGACTAGCTGTTTACGAAACGTACAGGGTTAAATATTTGACCTTAGAACTCAAGGTCACCAGGTTTTTGCATATAGCACTTAATGCCCACATATTAAATGTGAAAACAGAATTTCAATATGTCTCGCCGTTTATGAAATATACAGGGTAAAATATTTTACCTTTGATCTCGAGGTCACCACTTTCTAGCATATAATACTCAATGCCCGCATACCAAGTGTGAAAACAGAATCTTAATATCTCTAGCCATTTACGAGATATACAGGGTTAAATATTTGACTTTGACCGTAGTACTATGTTGTTGACTTGAGCCGAAGGTAGTTTTCACATACTAGTGACCCTTGTTTATGGTTATAAGTGCTTAGTCAAGCTACTCATATTGACTTCTATCAACCACTGCTTGTATTGTGTGGTCTATTATGGGGGTTAGGTATAGAAATTGGCTTCAAATTTGACATTGGCACTTTTGTAATCTTTGGAATGTACCTGTAAGACCGAAGCCTCTGTGTTGTGTTAAATAAGGGATGGGAAAATATATTTGTAATTGCCTGCTAGTGGTTTAGTTCATAACCTCTGATTTCAAATTTCTGTTGTAATCTCTGGTATGTGCCTGTAAACCCGTTGCCTGTGTAATCTCTGCTATGGTAAATAGTAGTTGTGCACTAGCGTTTGTAATCTCTGTTGGGTTAAATAGCCAAAATTCCTGTGTATCTGGTCTAATACCTGTATAAACTATGCTCGTTGACGTAGTTGTAAGCTCTAGTCTAGAAGACAGACTAGAAGGAGATTCCTGTCTCATCTCTGCTATGTTAAATAAGGGTTGCAACAAGAGCTTCATACCCTTTCATAGTTAGCCTTTTATATATTCTCTGCTATTGTGCGTTGGTACGGGCGCGAGGTAAACTCTGCTATGTTAAATAGGGGCGGCATAATAGACTCCGTAGAGTTTTTAAGGGTTGAAAAAAGCTTCGTATTGTGCACTGGTGTACTATGTCGGTTTAAGTAACATAATTTGCATATATTCCTGTGTATCCGTGTAATTTCTGCTACGTTAAATAGAGGAATAAAAAGTGTCATAGGTTTTATGAAATGTGTGCTATGTATGGTTAAATAGCGTTCGCGTGTAATTTCTGCTCTGTTAAATAATAATTGCAAAAACATGTTAGTATTTTTTTATAAATACGGGTGAAAATTTGCTCGTAGCCTTTCATAAGGGGCAAGAATATGTGCTCGTAGCCTTTTATCAAAGGTAGCCAAAGCTGCGACACTGCGTATCGTGCAGCCCTGGAGAATCGCCTCTTTGCTATCGTCCAGCTATGGAGAAAACGAAAATTTCTCACAGAATGAGGTCAAGTGTCGCCACTACTACTATTGTCATCTTCGTATAAGAGATGCTCATACTTTTCTCCAGCTTCTCCGATCTATGTTGTTATACTTTTGTTACGTACCGGTATTAAAAAGTTCATCGCAATTTACTAACCACTAACCATTTGATTTGTATTGGTTTAAAATTGTACGCATGTGTATAGTGTGTTACATAAATAAAACTGTTAAGTATTGCAGCTTCACAACACTTATGTGATAACATTCCTTAACTTTAGCAGTAACTAGTAATAAATTCGGATGAATAGAAAATGCCAGTTATCATTGGCATCAACTGAAATATTGCCTGCTGGTGAACTCATCCTATATCTGGCGTTGAGACTGTTTCTGATGTGTGAAATTAGGAAGACAACCGGGATCAGAATAGATCATGATTAAATTACATTACGACGTATTTTAATGCTAGTTATTAGATGATTGTCTAATAACTAACATGGAAATACGTTGTAATGTGTTTCAGTGCAAATAAAAGGAGTATGAAATATACAGAAAAACATACAATGCTATAACTACTATGATGGTTGTATAGAAATTCCAGAATCCTCTATGAGAGAAAAGTTCTTTACTCAAATATCAGAAGACGGAATTGCACAAATTTCCCAAGATATCAGTGAGTCTCTCATATGATGTATTAAATGAAGGTTCTTTTCCCGGTACATTCTCCGAAAAAATTAAAATAATGGAATGACACGCAATTAGGTTAGCATATAGGATAGCATTATATTAACCTAATAATTAGACATACACAGAAATAAACTTGTCCAATAATACACACCACATAGCACAATTACGCTGTTGTTATACATAAAAATTCGTGGATTACAAAACAGTGTATTTATGAACTCAGTCCTCATCGAAATATAGTTAGAATCAACGTATAAATACTGTCAAACAACGCCTAACGTACTGCTAAGTTTATATATTCAACACACAAGACCTGTTTAATACAACATGGCATTATTTCAAGGAAAAACCAATGAGCGCACGCAATCCATCATTCCATAATAGCTACACTTATAAGATATTGTGTCTATACTATTCTATGTTATGACAAGGTTAGTTGATTTATATTGAAATTCTTAATTTGTATACAATTTATTATGTTATGTTACCATTTTCTAATAATATTTCGTATTTAAGCACCACTTAGCACATTAATTTACAACTTTTCATATATACATTTATACCGCACCTTCCTAGAGAGAGCTCATTACCCTCTAGAGGCAAACATACAAAACATATATTTAATATATGAAATCGACCGACACGCTGGTCTAGTGCTTGGCGTTGGTGAATAAGAATTGGAAGGTCCAGGGTTAGATTCCCGGCGCTGCCAAGGATTTTTACAAGGTGTGTGGGTCTCGAACTATACCCATGCAGCATCGTGATAAAATTGGGGAGCTGCTATGAATAAAGATCTTCTCCCAACCCGTCTCGTCAGCGTAGGAGCAGTAGACCAACTCCTCCCTCCGGGGAGTAGCCTCATCAAGTAGTGGATCGAATATGGTTGAGATTTATCACTAGTAGTAATATATGAAATCGTAAAAGGTTAAAGAAAAGCAAACCCGCCGACAGTTTTCATATGATTTCCCACTCTACGATATTTATCAATCTTTTCAATTTACCATTTTGGGATTTCTGTTTTTTTCTTTCTTTCTTTCTTTCTTTCTTTCTTTCTTTCTTTCTTTCTATCTATCTATCGATCTATCTATCTCGTGAAGCCATAGAAGCGACTCTTTTTTCCATATCGCTCTGTCTACATTAAGGAAGTTAAGTGTGTTAGTGGGGGTATTGAATAATAGCATAGCGTTTTTGTGATCTATGAATTGTATATCTATCATTTTTGTACTTGTAATAAGATTTATGTGAAAAATTGTTACAATAACATTTTTTTTCATCTATTTTTTCTTTCTCTACTGTTCAATAACAACCATGGAACAACACGCGATTTAATTCCCTTTTGACTGACAAAACTGTCCTTGCTCCTCAACCGACTGCCTAAGTTAATATTGGTTCTTCCTCGTATATTGCAACATTACGCCAACCAGCTTTGTTGTATAAAGAAGTTTTCAACTTTACCATTCTGATAATGGCTTAAAATACATGGCAGCCCTGAGTTCCAGGATTTTTCTTTCTGTGCATCTTTAATTATAGCTTTCGGTTTCTCTCTCTTCTATTTGATAGCTCTTGGCTCATTGGGGCTCCGCACCACGCAGATCTAAGATTTGTTTATTTGCACAAACTCTCCCACATTTCTTGCGATATGGTACTGTGTTATCAACTGCCAATTCCTCTACAAAACACTAACATATCTTCCTGAACAGGATGCACAAATGCACAACACTATGTATTGAGGTCGAGTTTTGCAAGAATGTGCCACAGTGCAATTTACCTCCGAGGTACAGAAATTCAACTGATTAATCAAATAGTGGATATTGGAAATTTTTTAATTTTTAAATTATACTGACAACATTTTTGTTAATGCACAATATTAAATTGACAGATTTTGCTTGCATCCTGTCATACCTGTGAACTAATGCTTCTCTTTAGCAATTAAAAAGTAATAGGAATGAATCATATTTATCATATTTCATCATATTTCAATGTAATTTAATTTTCGTTTCGGATCAGTTCTGATGTAGAAGGGATTTTACTATTTGCTTAAATACTAGTAAATAGTTTATAACTGTTGTACCAATTGCCGCCAAATTCGCGTGGTTCTAAGGAGCGTTACTGTGAAGTGATAAGGTATACTTTGTTTCTATGTGATTGGGTTCGACTGTAATAATAATAAATTTAAATCATTTGCATTCTCAGTGCAAGTTTCATAAAAATATTATGCAATTATTAAAGAAATTATACATTATTATAATTTTTTCCTGTTAAAGTTTCCAAAGTAACGACTGCATTATGAAAATCGGTGAACATTACGATAACCCGCATATTGCGGTCATTAATCTCTTTTATAGGTAGAGTTTTGTTTTGAATTCATAGTAATGATATCCCGAAATAATTTTTATTTTTTATTGAACATAACTGACTTGAATGACACTGGAATTACGGAAATCTAGAGGAGAGGCTATAGCTCAAGGGGAAGTCAGTGCACGAGTAGAGAATAATGGGTTCCAACTAAATTTATGAAGATTTCTGGTCAGTGAGTTCAGCTGAAACGAATGGCACCAGGCTGCCCGAACGGCTATGCTATCCAAAGACAAAATTATTTAATTTTATTATTTTGGTAGAGCTAAGGTGCTGTATACTATCAGAACAGGCAACACAAACAGTACACTAAAAGTAATGTGGTCTAGTGTTTAAACTGAATTTGATTTTCAGTTTTACTGATGTCCTTTTAGTCAAGCTTGGCTCAGGCTGAAGGGATGATGATGGAATAAATAAAGTAGGATGAAACAGGACAATATCAGTAAATCTGAGGCACACGCTGTTTGTACACCACAATGAACACATAGCACCAACCCGGATCGAACTGGGGACTCCCAAACTGTAAGTCTGCGCTCTATCACTTAGACACCGCGGCCCTTCTGTTATTAAATAAAGGTACATAAACGACACTATTACTACAATAAAGTTGATAGGACTATTTTTTTAAAAAAAATCCAAGAATATATAGTACAGATTTTATCGTTTTTATATGTGTACATAGATGACATAATTAGATATCACCAAAGTGGTTTTAGAAGAAATATATGCACGTTGAATCAGAGTTTCATCCTGAGACAAATCTTAAAGAAATGGGAATAAAACGCGACTTTTCATCAGCTATTGATTGATTTTAAGAAGGTTTATGATTTCATTAAAAGGGAAAAGATATACATTATCCTCGTACAATTTGGAACTCAAAAGAAACTTGAGAAAATGTGTGTCAGCGACACCATAAGAAGAACACATGTATGTAATAAGATGTCAGATTGTTTCCAGATTCGCAACAGATTGAATCAAGATAATGCCTCGTCACCATTACTGTTTAACGTTGCGTTAGAATATGCGATTCTAAAAATAAAAGACTTCAAAAACGGACTAACATTAAATGGCTTGAATCAACTGTTCGCGTACGCAGATGATGTAGATTTAATAGGAGAAGATATAGAGGCACTACAAAGTAAAACCGATGCCTTAGTAGAAGTGTGCGATGAGATAGGTCTACAGGTAAAACCAAATACTTGATAATAAGCCGAAACACGGAGAATGAAGGAAATAAAAAAACATAATAATTAGGGATGAGGCCATAGAGAAACTGAACAAATGTAAATACTTGGAAGCATACGTAACAATCACAAATTAGGTCATAGAAGAAATAAAAAAGTCACTTAGTATCGAGCAATGCACATTTCTATTCAATCCGAAAACGTCTAACAATGCGATTAATACCAAGGAAATTGAGATTGAAAATATCTAGAATTGTACTTTACGGTTGCGAAAGTTCGAATACAGCCCTAGCAGATAAACATAAGTTAAATGTTTTAAATAAGGTTTTGAGAAAAATACACGCGCAGAAACAGGACGAGGTGACTGTTGAGTGGAGGATACTGCATAATGAAGAACTTCACGGACAGTACGACTCACCCGATGTTATACGAATAATGAATTCAAGATGACTATAATCGGCAGCTCATGTAGATCTTATGGTCGAAAAACGAAGATTATATTCCATCTTCGTTGGAAAGCCAGAGGGAAATAAACCGTTCGGAAGACCAATACGACATTGAGACGACTGTAATAGAAGGGATCTTCGAGAAGTAGGTGTTTATGATTAAAATTGGCTTGATTTTGCCGAGGATAGATCCCGGCGGCGAAGGTTTTGTTACTACGTCGATGAACTTCCGAGTTCCTTAAGCCATAGAGTAAGTAAATAAGTACACATTTTGACCATTTCAATTTGTATTATTTTAATGTGTTGTTGCATATGTAGAAATAATATCTTGTAAAAGTTGCTCCTTGTCAGCACAATACAAAAAAGAACATTGTAGTGACCATTTAACATTCATTCTTTAATGTTATGACAAAAAACGGAGTAAATATTACGAAATTATAACATATCGTTTATTCGAAATAATGTACCAAAACAAAGTGTTAAATTACTTACTATCCAATGACTACCAATGTAGAATCGTAGTTATGTTCTTCGCAGGCCTGGTAGCACTCGCATTGTTTCGTTTGGTGAAGTAGTTCTTAAAAACAAAACAAAAACTATGTTATAGTAATTTAGTGACTATTACATTATTATGCATTAATTACCTTACTAACTAGCAAATTATATATTAAATATTTAAAAATAAGTACTCAAGTTCAATGGTTAAAAATGGAAATATGCAATACTTAATTGATGCTGCAGTTAAAGGATTGAAGTTGCAAAGCTTTCTAGTACTCAAAAGAATTACAACTGCACAGCATAAATACAATAGAGTTCTCTGGACTGACATTACGAAGCATTATTCTATAAAAATAATTCTCGTCTCTGACGTATACGCTGCCTTTTCCAAAGTATAGTAGAGTTTTCGAAGTCGTGTAGGAGGCCATATTCGTTTAACAGCATAAAATAGTATGCCCGACAAAGGTCTTGTATACCAGTGTGAATTGGTATGAAAGATCTTGATCGTGGCAATTGATCTGGTTTAACGTTTTACATTCGAATATGTTCAAGTGTATTTGTGTGCGTCTGTTCGTTCAGTCATTTTACCATTGGATTTTTGGTATCACAGAAACGTATTTATTTTCCTCCATTCTTGTTAGTGATTTCACGAAATTTGACTTGAATATAGAGGGTCAGAGGCTATCTTCCCTACCTGTTTTTGCAGGCAAATCCACAAAAGCAATCTTCGGAAATCTGTCAAACCGTTAATTTAACTCATTGTAAATGTATCAAAAATCATTATCATCATCTAGCTTGGTCGGAACATGAATATTGATTCTGGCAGTCTCGTAGCATCAGGTATTTAGTTTAATATAGTATAGAAATTAGTTGACGAACGCTGTAGTTTGATGCGATAGGAAAATACAGCTATAAATGACGGATCGTATTCCACAATTGGGGAGTGACTGAGTTCCCCAGTAGTAAAAAGAGTATTTGTCCTGTTAAATTCTGTCTTGAGCCTCCCACCGGACTTACTGCAACACTAGTAGGTCTTTGTCATACTACCCAGCCTCAAGAACTAAAGTATTTAAGAACACTCATTTTCATTCCATTGCTAGCGAAGTTATAGCTAAAGCGACCTTTTAATTCCGCACAGAGCATCCTAGTGATGAATCTAACCCTATACTCCGTAGAAATTGTGAAATCCGAAAATGTTGATTACAGATAAATGTTACGAAACTTTGCAAAGTTCAGAAAAACATAAGTAGAGATCTTGATTTTGGTGCGATAATTGTTATGTGCGTCAAAATGGTAAATTCAAGTAATAATGATTTCGCTGTACGAATCAGACGGCTGAATAATTCAAAGTTAATATCAAATGAAGACTTTTGGGATCAACTAATTCAGGGAAAAATCCATTTTGGGTCATTTTATATTTGGAAATTATTTAAGTCATTTTACAAAATGGCATTCTAAATATACATTGTGATTCAAAAGCACCGCATAACTTTATAGTTCACACACCGGCAATGAAATGAAGTTTCAAATGTAATCACCACATCTGCCACAGAGAGGGTGTGGAGTAGACAAATATTAAGGGAATGACGAACCTCGGGTTCTCAGTCTCTGTAGTGACATCTTGTATAGCAGAGGCTGCACATAGGCACAGCCCAAAAGATATGAGGTGCATTTTACAGGAACACTGTTGTTGATAACCGCTGACGTTCGTCCCACGTAGGCTGGCATAGCAACTCATTCTGCAGTTGTGAGACATAACAGGATTTTGCGACAGCGCATTCACTTTTCACTGCCCCATTGGCAAATGTCCCATATTCACCTTGTATGTGGAGCCCTATCAGTACATACTGTACGTATACACGTTCCTGGCATCGGATTCTACAATGATTAATAGGGGCTAGCATTTAATAACGCAAACGTGGGATTTGTAGACCCCTCTACACTGTTCACAATTTCTACACGTTGCTCTGAAATATGACGTCAGTAAAGTTTTGCAGAAGTCCTTTTATGTTGTTTCATTCACATGAAGGAACATCGCACAGATCTTAAGTATGGACCAGTTATCAGTTTTCTGCATATGCAGAGTGCGAACACTGTTTCTTATAGTAGCCGTCAATGCAATTCTGCTCTAGTATTTGCTGCCGCCATCTTGATTACCCCTAATTTGTAAAGCAATTGGAACTATTCTCAGTGAATGTCACTTTCGCTCTCTAGATGACAAATGCAAATGCGATTCAAATGTGTTTGACGTCGTGTGATTCATGTAGTTTGTGTTCGGGGTTCAGTCAACGCACTTCATACCTTCAATACTGTTTGGATCCCCAATTCTCTGTTCGACAGCGTAGTACAGTCGATAGGACGCTGGATTTGTAACGTATTAACTCGAGATCAAATCTTACGCATGGTTCTCATATTCGTTTCTCTCTCTCCCAGTATTCCTGAACACTAAATGGTGGCTGTATTTTATTAGCTACGTCACTGGAAATGCCCAGAACGCTATAGTTGCTTTGCATTTTACAGGAAAGGTTGAGAAACCTTTTCAGAGTGGTGTCCTATACCAACCATGCAGTATCTGCTTTCAGGACCTACGACTTTAATTGCCAGTAAGTTTCGTAGGATTCCAGTTTGTAAATTACGAGTAATGGAACTTGTCTCCATTAACCCACTTTTGAGCACTCTGGGACCCATCTTAAAAACCCAACAGAGCTGAGCAGGACATGTTCACATTTTGCGTGCAGTACAAGTTCCAGTTACAAGTGTAGGCTACAACTTGCAAACTCATATTCGTGCCTTATGGAGCCACGCAGGGTACTATCCATTTTGCTTGGCCGCCCGTCCGATACGTTGCTTGATATCCTGCAACTTTGGTAGCTTTCATGATTTCAGGCAAACGCATTCTAACCGAGCTATTTCGCCGTTCCGGAACGTTTAACACTTCTCACGCTGATACGCTTTCCGGCCCTGTATGGCCTCGGAATCATAACCTACTGCTTTGAGCAGTACATATTCTGATTTCATTTTTTTCATAGATACCGAATCTGATATCACACATGGGGGATCTCATTTGCAAAATCAATGTTGGGCGGGCC